>PKSG01000918.1:0-43627 GCA_002916505.1 Tolypocladium paradoxum | reverse complement strand
AAGAAGAGAAGGGGGGGGGGGTTGCTATGATACCGGAACGAGAGTTGATGGAGCAGATTGACGTGTTGCGATTTTCTACGGCGTTGTCAAGTTTTGCGAAGCACACTTCAAATCGCAAAGCGGCCATCTATACCTACCTGCATAGGACATATACCAGAATGAGACGGAAGCGGCAGAGAGACCAGCACAATGCAGCAGAGAACCATCTGGATAATCTGGAATTTTGCACCCCCGTCTATCCCAACCCTAGAACCAGCCGACTGCTGCCAGCGCTCTTACAAGGTGCGTGTGTATCTTATAGACATGACGAGATAAGAAAAAAAAAAAGAAAAAAAAGGAACATCAGACCCCCATCAAACAAGGCCGTAAAGTGCGGCAGATGCTATTGAAACCCTCCCGCGCTGTGCCTCCGTGTTCCTAGCCCAAGGGGAGCACGGACCGTTCCCTAGTGCCTCCTTTCTCTTGCTTTGCTTTTCCCGTCATGGTGGTGTTGATGTGTATGCATACAAGAACGCCGCGCCTAGCCGTCCATCGGCCAACCATTCAATCCATCGTGGACGTCAGCGGGATTGTGCATTGCCACGCTTCCACTCCCGCACAATGCAGTGGTTCCCGGGCACGGTAGTTGCAACAAACGGCGGCCGTTTAAAAGTCACCCTTGTGTCTATTTGCTTTTCTTTCCCCCGACGGCACATTACTCGTTGTAGTGGTAGACCTATCGTGGAATTAGCTGGCTGGGTTCGTTTTGACACCCAATTGTCAATCTGTCGCGTACCTTGTAGTTGGGAAGGCCGTACGGTTGCCATCCTAATCTCTTGGCCATCCTTGCAAATCCCTCCGTCTCAATCAGGTGATAGAACGCAAAGGGCGGGAACATGGCGCCGTCGCGGTGCACGTCCGCCTTGACTAGCAAGGCGGTGCCCCCAACGCCGTCGAGAGGCACAGCCAGGTCCTTGTCGCCTCCTTCGGTGCCCATATGGGCCATCAGTGTACGGTACGTGGCCATCTCGGCGTATCCCTCGAGCAGGATATCGTCGGGGCCCATGGTGGCAGCCATGTTCTTCGCAACGTCGCTGTCCTGCCAGCTGTTGAAATCGTATGGCCGCTCGTCCATCTTATTCTCGTCGTTGTAATACCGCTGGAAGCAGTTGGCCACTATGATGGCCTTGTCGTGCCTGGCCAGGTCTTGAATCAGGGATGGCGGGGATTCGACAATGTCCGAGTCCAGCCAAAGCACCCAGGACGTGGCCGGGCCAAGGGTTGTGAAGAGCAGCGAGTTGCGCGCCTTGGCCATGACGGCCCGTCGCTCCCTTTGGTTCGACATCTTGTGGCGCTCGATCTCATCTTGCGAAACGATGGCAGGGTCAAAGTCTTGGCGGAGGATGATGATGCTCTTGAAGCGTTCCTTCTCGGGGCCGCGCTTTTGGGTCCTTTCTATTTGTTGTTGCAACGCAGCCGTGGCGGCGTTGCCTTCTTTCGTCTTGGGGAGGATGAAGCCGAGTGTGATGAGCTCGTGGGGGTAGCTAAGGCGCAGCAGATTGTCCCAGTACTCCTGGTAGAAGCGCGCCATGGGGGTCAGGATGAGGATGTGCTCGCGGTTCTGAATCGGGTGGGTCGTGACCGTGACATGGTTCAGGTTGTATCGCGTGACGGGCGGTGGCCCAATGACGGATCCTGATCGCGAATTCGGCTTCTTGTAGGGCGACGTAGGGGGCGACAGGTGATGCTGCGCCGTGACGGGGGAGAGCTTGCGGGGGGTGCCAGAGCTCGAAGGAGAGACGAGAAAGATGAATATGAAGATGCAGAGAACGGCGCCCAGAGCGAGGGTGCATGGGTTCGCCCTCTTGAGACGGACTGACCCCATGGGTCTAGTCATGGAGGCGGTCGGTGTAGCTGTCGTCGTCACGCAGCGGCAGTCGAGGGCGAGGGCATAGACTGTGTGTCGGAGACGAGGGCATGGACGATGGATCGACGGCAAGGACCTGGCCTCGACGGGGATGGCGCGTCGGAGGGTTGCGAGGCGACGAGGATAACGATTGGGACGGGGACGGAGACGAGACGCGATGAGAAAGGAAATGCTGGCACGTCCGAACGACGGTTTCGTTGGCCCCCTGGTTGTGATGGTGGCTCTGGGAGGCCAGCAAGAGAGTCGAATTGCAGGCTCCCAAGAGGGCTTAGGCTCGTCGCGGCGGAGAATTCCCGGGCCGCAGTTTCGTGTTGACCTGGGGCGCGCCACTTGTGTCAGGCTGGCTATGCGACGCTGCGATATTACTATCCAGGCAAATTTATCAAACTCGATGCTGGAGCTGCTGCCACATGGACATGATGGTCCTGTCCTCGTGGGCTCTGCGCATGTGTATACTAAGGGGTGCGGCAGTAGAGATGGATGAGATTCCTCGTCAAGGGCAGTTATTGCAAGGGCAAGCCGTCGCCCTGGTTTCGGTTCATGGATCTCGCGCTGCGACAGTGCAAGGAATCGAGCACGTATTAAATAGGCACGGCGCACTCGATTGCGATGCATTCGTCTCTCGCTGCGTTACTATTGGTACGGCCCATGTACGGACTACTTCGTACGAGTAAGCGACGAGTATGCTATGCCTCGCAAGTGCCGCCTGGCCCCTGGGGAATAGAATCCACGCCAGCACTTCGCCCCACATGCGCCTGGCGTATCCCAACGCCCTGGGTCCTGCCTGCCTCGCTGACACCCTGTCGGCTTGCTGCCTGCCACCACCGCATCTTTCCACCCCGAGAGGCGCCTTCCCAGCCTCATCAACGCAGATCGTGACTGGGCCAAACTCCAGCCCACTCTGCATCCTCCCATCGCACCACAGCACGCAATAATACCCTCAAGCCCAAGTCTGCTTTCGCGCAAGCACTGGACGCCGGTGTCGCTTCCAAGCCCATCATGGCCGACAAGATGGATCGCGGCCTCGATGAGATCATTGCCGACAGCGTATGTCGATGCAGCCACCCCAGCAATTCGTCGTGCCGCGTCGAGACTCGAGACTAACAGCTCGCCCAGCGCAGCAATGCCCCCCGAAACCGACGCGGCGGCGGCGATCGCCGTCGCGAACGCCAGGACTATCCCCGTGATGGCGTGAGAAAGGTCAGTCTCCTCTCGTTGCACCCTGTCAACGGTCCAGATTGACATCGGCCGACCGCAGGTTGAACCATCCTCCCTGCGGTCGTCGAGTCTCCGGGCCCGTTAGCCTTCTGCTTCCCTATGTCGATCGCTCCTCGACCCTTCTCGACGATGCGGCAAACGGCCTCACCTTGCGAACTTCATGGCTAACCAGCACCTGCTTCGCTCGACACAGTCCACCCGAAACGAGCCTCGAGGAGGCATAGACAGGTCAGCCGGGCAAGGCTTCGAGCGCACCGATTTACCTGCTAAATTTACCAGCGAGTGGGTTCACGATCGATACGAAGAGAACAGTGAGGATCACCGCTACTTCGTCAAGCCAACGCCCCGTGGCTCACAGATTTCAGACTCTCGCAGAGCTCCCGCCCCTCGACGGCGCCGCGAGGATCCCGTCTACAAGTAAGCAGCCATAGCCGGTCTGGCCCCTACCAAGCTTGTCTACTGACGCGTTGTCTGCTAGCGCTACGAAAGGATCGAAACTCCGTGTTGAAAATATTCACTACGACCTCACCGAAGATGACCTCGATGTATGCACTCCCCTCGTCCATTAGTCGGTGTCAACGAGTGGCTGATCACAAAGATAGGAACTTTTCACAAGAATCGGCCCTGTCGTGCGGCTGCAGCTTCTCTACGACCGCGCGGGACGCTCCGAGGGGACAGCCTACGTAACTTACGAGACCAGAGATGACGCCCAAGAGGCCGTTCGGCAGTTCGATGGAGCAAACGCCAACGGTATGTCATCCCACCATGGCAAATAGCAGACATCTAACCCAATGTTTAGGACAGCCGATTCGCCTGACTTTGATGCCGGGTGGCCCAGCGCGGAACCCTTTCGACACCGCCGTCATGCCCGGTCGCCCGCTGGCGGAGCGCGTTTCTGCCCCTGGTGGCAGAGCTCGCTCCTTGTCACCACGTCGCCGGTACGATGAGGACGATGCAGCCCGCAAGGGAATTGACAGGTACATCCCAGGCGAGGGCAGCCGCGAGAGGAGCCCAATGCCCAGACGGCGTGGGGGACGTCGCCCGGGTACTAGGCGAGAGGGCGGGCGAGAGGGCGGGCGAGAGGGTAGTGCTAGAGATCAGCAAAGCACTCGCGGGGGCAGAGGTAATAATCCTCGTTCCAAGAAGACGCAAGAGGAGCTCGACGCAGAGATGGAGGACTATTTTGGTGGCAACAATGCTCCTGCTGCGGCGGAGACCGAGCCGGCAAATGGCGCCGCCCCAGCTGCTGCGATCGACGACATCGACATGATTGAGTAAGGATTTGTTCCTGAACATTCCATGTAAATCACCAAGAATGTTGAGAGCCGACGTTCGATCAAGGAAAGGCGGTTTCGGGATGGTAATATACAGGGATTCTGCGCCAAGATTATGTATCAGGCTGGGCGTGCCACGGAAGTGGCCATTGTGGCGCCGATGCCTCGAACTCTCAGCTACCTTCGGATGGACCGTTCCCACCAAATGGATGTCATTTCCCCTCTCACAACTGGTAAGCACTGCCACTACTTCTCTGAACTAGCAGCAAGCAAAGGCAAATGCTCATAAACATCAGACTCGTGTCGTCTACAACGTTCCCGTGTGATTCATACTTTCCTCGCAGCTGTACCAACAACTTCGAGGTTCTGTTTATATTGTCTGCCAACGAAGACTCGAGTGGCTCCCGCCCGAATCGGGACATGATCTTGTCGGTGTGCCAACGCTTGTTTTCCTGGGACATGAGGCGGAACAACTCTTCCTCTGGCTCGCTCGACAGATGGACAGGCGCGGCCTTGCGGAAGAAGAGACGGACATTGTCTTCGCTCAAATTGGGCAACATCCGGGATTTCGTGGGCCAGAGGATATCATGGCAGGTCAACTATGTGAGATCAGCAAGTGCGCTGTTGCGCTCTGTGGAAAGGGGGTCGTACCGCGTCTTGGCCGGCCTCTATCGCTTTCCACGCTTGACTATACCTCACCCAGGCGGCTGCCCAGTCTCGCTTCTCTATTTCTTCCCTCTCACGGGCTCGCCTCCAGGCCTTTTGGCGGAGAGCCTGCGCTCGCTCCTTTGCCTGACGGGCCCGGCTCTCGCGCTCCTGTCGTTCTCCTCTTTCACGCTCCCGCTCCTCGCTCTCCCGCTCCTCGCTCTCCCGCTGCTCCTGTTGTCGCTGCTGCTCTGCTTCTTCGTTCTTTTTCCTTGACCTCCCGTGTTTTAGCTGGAGGTGGCATCTTTTGGCGGATATCCGATACTTTTTCTTGCAGTTCTTCTATCTGAACAGACAAGTCCTTCACATCAAATTCTTTGGAATCGGCCTTCGTGTCTGGCTTGGGTATGGCGCCAACTTGAGGCTGCGAATCTTGGTCTGCCAGGCAACGACCACTTCGTCGACTGCTCGCCATGTTGGTTACAGAGCATGCAGTCTGCAGCATGCCTCAGGTCCGGCGAGAACACAGCGAGCAAAAGGGGGCGAGCTTGGCGAGTTTTTCGAACGCTCTGTTGGCGTCTGCGACACGAATGACACGGATGACTCTCCGGCATCGACGTCCAGGCGAGTATGCCTCTCCCGCGCATGTTTCGTACCCCCTGTTGGGGTTGGCGAGACCAGGGAGAGGCCTTGGATCCCACCGGCGCTGCTCCTTGGCAGCGCCCGCTGTAAATGGGAACCTGGTCATCCTAACAGGCCATGTTTCAAGCTGGAAGCGACTACCGGCCGAGGAGTATGAGATGGCAAGTGTTTCTTGGTACTAAGGTGTGCGCCGTGACGGCAGGTGGCTGTCAAAAGTATATATCCGCGCAAATGAGATATCTCCATACAGAAACTTAAACGGGCATCGCCAGCTTTCCTTTGAACGATGGGAGCCTACCCTAGGCCAGATTTCTATTTGTTCTTTGACGCGCATGGGACCGCAAGGCTCGAGACATGGTCCGGACCGTAGTCGCGCGACGATCGAGCCTAGTGAGGTTGCCACCAGTTATTCTACCCTGAATGAGAGGTCTCACATTAATAGTGCTGATGAAGAATCACTCGACAAGTCATTGGAAAATTGGAAAGGGTATTGCTTCTATAGCAGGCCGAATTCGCTTCGTCGTACTCTCGTGATATGGGTTCGGAGGTGTGCCAGCATGGGATGTCCAAACACCTAACCAGGTAGCGCAAATCATGTTGCCCGCATGAAAGGTGCAGTTTTCGACTTGTGAAGAGATGGCAGGATGCCTTGACGTGGCTGTGCCATGGGATCCTAGTGTTGCTTGGAACTCAGCCAAGTGAGGCTCTCGGAAGGCCTTAGTAATTGAGGTCGAACAGCCAGTAGCTAGCTGACTGCCTCGTGGACTTGCCAACATCACAGAACTTGTCGCCGACCAGGTCCGCAGAAGATCTCCTCCCATTACGAGTGTGTTGTTTCGTCCTATCCATTGAAACACAGAAAGCATGGCTTCCGACAAGGTTGCAAAGCTCAAGGTCGGGATCTTATCCCTTGGTGACATGGGAGCTGGCATCGCGGGACTACTGGTGGCTCGAGGATTCGCGGTGGCCACGAATTGCCAGGGCAGAAGGTGCATTCCCCTCGGATCTACTTTGAATATTCGTATTGTCTGACATCCTTCTAGCGAGGACACGGTGGAGAGGGCTAGAAAGGCCAACGTCGAGACGCTGCCATCAGACCTGGACCTCGTGCAGCAGTGCTCCGTCATCCTATCCGTCGTGCCGCCGCGCGATGCAGAGGCCACCGCCCAGCGAGTCGCCGATGCGCTCTCTGGCGGCTCAAAAAGGGACTCTGTCTACTTTGTGGATCTAAACGCCGTGTCTCCGTCGACGTGCAAGGGCATGGCCGTCATGTTTGAACGGGCCAGGGTTCCGGTTAGGTTCATCGATGGATGCATCCTCGGCGCGCCGCCACGCCTCAGGACCACGACGGGCACGGCGCCAGACTCTTTGCAGAATAATGATGCCGATCCTGAATGGCGGCGGCCGAACATTCCCATCTCGGGGCCGCACACGCTGTCGTCTCTCCCGGACGGTGATCGCCTGGCCTCGGCCCTCAACCTGCGCACCATCTCACCCGACATTGGCGCCGCAAGCGGCCTCAAGATGTGCTTCGCGGCCATAGCAAAGGGCTTTACCGCGCTGGTCACGCAGTCCTTCACCACCGCGCACCGCCTCGGCGTCGCGCGCGAGCTCAAGCAGGAGCTGAGCGACATCCTGCCGCGGCACCTGGCCACGGCCGAGCGCAGCGTGCCCGACATGCCCCCCAAGGCGTACCGCTGGGTCCGCGAGATGGAGGAGATCGCAGACACCATGACCGAGGAGGGCGGCTGGGGCAGAGAGCTCTTTCGTGGCGCCGCTGGCGTGTACAAGGCCGTCGCCGACGATGAGGTGCTCGGCAAGGAGAAGGTTGGGAAGAGGCAGAGGGGGACTAGCCTTGAGGATGTTGCTGCGGCCATGGCGGAGGGGTTGGAGAGGAAGAGGAAGAAGACGGAGTAAATGAAGTGGATAAGTGATTTTGTGATGCTTCAGACGTATGAAGCCTTCTTGAATATCGGCACAGGTTCCCAACTGAGCAATGCCATTTCTCAGATAAGAGTACATATTCCGATGTCGTACATATCGTACACAGCCATCAGCCGTCTTGTTGTTACATAGAGATCACATCAGGGCAGCCGTGGCAGCATCCGCCAAACCACCGGCCCCCAGAATCCCCAATATGCCGCCAGGCTTCCTCTCGCCGCCGCCAACGTAGACACGCGAGTTGGGCACGCTCAGCTTCGACTCGTCGGCAATTCCAGTTTCAGGGTCCGCGGGCCCGGAAACAAACACGCCTTGGGAAGCCAGTGCTCCGAAATGACCGCTCACCAGGTACCCCGTCTCTGGTACCTCGGTCTCCGCTGCGGGTTCCGTGCCGATGGGAACACCGAACACGATGCCTGACGTGGAGCAGGACGTGTCTTCGGGAGGCGCCTGCGCCGGGATGAAGAACTGAATCTCAGATCCCGTAGGGGCATAGCCCGAGTTATCCATTGTCTGCATGAACCTCGCCATTTCTTCTTCCTCTGACGGGGCGAAATGGGTTCTCTGCGGATCTATTGAGAGCAAGCCCTTCTTTGGGCCCCAGCCGCCGCCGCCACTCACTGCGTCATTGTTAGCTCTGTTCGAGGAGCCTGGAGACGTGCATGGACTTACATATTTGGAACAGCCGACCGCCAGATTTATACGAGTGCTCAAGGTACTGTGCTGTTACCTCAATGGAATCTCGAGTGACCGGCTTTCCCTGCAGAATCGGGGTTGGGTCTGGCGCGCTCTCCAGGTCCGCCAGGTCCGTCTGTGGGGTGATCATCGCCCAGACTCCCATGGGGCCCTGCATCGTGTCCGATGCTGACCTGTGTTTAAACATGGTGCTCACTGCATTTTCTAGCTCCATAGATGCGGGCTCCGTCTTCCCATCCACTCGAATGCCCCTGACGATGTTGCCAAAGCTCTCAGTCACAACTCGAGACCGAGTTATGGGCGATAAAGGCGCCCAGAGCCCCAAGTCGGTCGTAGACTGTGGCGGTTTATTCAAGGATATCGTGACGCGTTGCGAATGCTTCTCAATCCTTTGGAGGAGTTGGGGAGACTCCTGCCTCATGTCGAACCGGGAAGTTAGAAGCGTCGACGTTCTGTTGTTTTGAAAAGTGGTTCTTGTCAGGGGAAGTGTGATCCAGGGGTTGCCGAGGTCGAATGCAAGAGCCGATACGAAATCGGCATCTTCCTTGGCTTTGGGGGGTGACGGCAGCCAAAGCTCGGGCAAGGTATCGTCTAGATGACCTCGCAGGATGGAGATGCCGTGAAGAGCTCCAGGCTCGCCGAGGGCCGGTGCCACCTGGTCGACGACGGCACACAAGACATGGAACTGGTCGATATCCGCAGATCCAGACAGCAACTTGGCGAATTCCCCCACAAACTCGCTGTCTTCAAGCTGCCGGATAAAGCTTGGCGTCGCGAGGATCACTGCGGCATTGTGGCCACGAGGGTTAGACAATACTTCACTGTCTTTGAGCTTGGCAAACAGCTGCGCATGATCTCCCTAGACATTGTGAGCTTGCTGTAGCGGACCTTACGATGTCTAGGAAAGGTGCATGTACCTCTTTTTGAGCTGGCAAGACATAGGAGAACCGCGTTTGTTCGCTGCCGCCGCGGCTGGAGAGGAGCCGGCGACTGGCGACTGAGCTTCGGAGAGGAGGCTGGCCTCTCAGGACCCACCGGCATATCCGAGGCGCCATCGAGGGTTCTCTCTTCTCACTTGTTCACGAGGCAAAATACGACTCCACTAGATGGCGATGCATTAAAGGGATGAAGTTGCAATCCCACGAAGCCTCGAGAAGATGATATTCAGCGTGTGGCTGGGTAGGAAATTGTGGCTGAAGCTCCAGCCTTGCCCCAGAAACCCCTGCACCGCCACAGCCTCCTGACCCCTCACCATCCCACCTTGGAGGCGCACTAGCGGTGTCGTTTCGGCGCCGTGACTCAAAATTTAGAAGGCATCACACTCGACACCGAGACTCGACGTTGAGTCATCTGGTGCGCCCTGTAGCCTCAATTCTCCGTGCAGGACAGTGTCGGAAGCCCCTTCGCCACGGGCTTCAGCTACAAGCGTCCAGCACGACGTTCAGACTCGCTGTCCGAGCACTTCGGGTGCGCTCTGTCTCCCCAAGACGACCCTTGAGTAGCACCACGCGTGCCGCCATGGCAACCAACAGCGCGCGAGGAATCCCAAGTACGCATTGCTTTCCTCCGAGGTCTTAGAGATGTAGCTAACCTATCCAACTCGCAGTTGGGGCGAGCGAAGGCCTCGCGGCGAGCACGAGCACCGCGCCCTCGATTCCGGCCGATACGAAGCAGGAGATCGCCAATGCAGCTCAAACTGGCGCCTCTGGGGTTCGCGCCTCTGTACCAGATGCGGGCGCTGCCCCTGCTGCCGAGATGAAGACGGAGAAGGAGCGTAAGTTATTCCACGTGCTCTTTGTCCGCGACAGGGTCTGACACAGGCTTGCACAGTGGAAAAGGAGCGCAAGAAGGCCGAGAAGGCTGCAAAACTGGAAGCCAAGAAGGCAAAGGTGGCTCAGCTTGCCACCAACCCCGCCAAGGAAAAGAAGGCCAAGGAGAAGAAGGAGGAGGAAGTCATCCCGGACTACGTCGAGGATACTCCCGTCGGCGAGAAGAAGCGAATCCGTCCTTTCGAAGACCCCAACTTCAAAGCCTACGACCCCATCGCCGTCGAGTCTGCCTGGTATGACTGGTGGGAGAAGGAGGGCTTCTTCAAGCCCGAGTTCACGGCCGACGGCAAGGTCAAGGACGCGGGCAGCTTCGTCATTGTCCACCCTCCGCCAAATGTCACAGGTTCTCTCCACATAGGTCATGCTCTAGGCGACTCGCTGCAAGACCTCATGATCCGATGGAACCGAATGAACGGAAAGACGACTCTCTGGCTTCCTGGCTGCGACCACGCTGGTATTTCGACGCAGAGCGTCGTCGAGAACATGCTGTGGAGACGACAGCAGAAGACCCGGCACGATCTTGGCCGAACCAAGTTTGTTGAGACTGTTTGGGCGTGGAAGGAAGACTATCACAAGCGAATCAACAAGGCGTTGACGCGCATGGGTGGATCGTTCGACTGGAGCCGAGAGGGTGAGTTTCGTTGAGTGTATGAGAGAAATGGGATGTACTAACGGCCTGCAGCATTCACGATGGACGCCAACCTCTCCGCTGCCGTGGCTGAGACGTTTGTCCAGCTTCACGAGGAGGGAATCATCTACAGAGCTAACAGGCTTGTCAACTGGTGCACAAAACTGAACACAGCCCTCTCCAATCTCGAGGTCGTCAACAAGGAACTGACGGGGCGCACGCTCCTCGATGTCCCTGGCTATGAGAAGAAGGTCGAATTTGGTGTCATTGTCCACTTCAAATATCCTGTCGAGGGATCCGACGAGTCGTTGGAGGTGGCCACGACTCGTATTGAGACCATGCTTGGCGATACGGGTATTGCTGTCCACCCCGAGGATAAACGATACAAGCACCTCGTCGGCAAGACCGCCATTCACCCCTTCATCGAGGGACGCAAGCTCCCCATTGTTGCTGACGAGTATGTCGATATGGAGTTCGGTACCGGTGCTGTGAAGCTCACGCCGGCGCACGACCCCAACGACTTTACCCTGGGCCAGAGGCACAACCTGGAGTTCATTAACATCCTGACGGACGATGGTCTGATGAACGAGAACGCCGGCCCGTACAAGGGGCAGAAGCGCTTCGATGTTCGATACGCCATTCAGGACGCTCTCAAGGAGAAGGGATTGTACGTCGACAAGAAGGACAACCCCATGAAGGTTCCCCTATGTTTCAAGTCCAAGGACATCATTGAGCCCATCATGAAGCCTCAGTGGTGGGTTCGGATGAAGGAACTCGCCGAGCCGGCCATCAAGGTCGTCAAAGACGGTCATATCAAGATTAAGCCAGACACTGCCGAGAGAAGTTACTTCCGCTGGCTTGAGGACATCAACGACTGGTGCATCAGCAGACAGCTGTGGTGGGGACACCGCTGCCCTGTCTACTTTGCTAGGATTGAGGGCGGCTCTGGAGACATTCCTGAGGACAAGCTTTGGTTCGCGGGCAGGACACAGGAGGAGGCTGAAAAGAAAGCTGCGGCCGCTCTGCCCGGGAAGAAGTATACCCTTGAGCAGGATGAGGACGTTCTTGACAGTGAGTTTTCTGGACGCCACAGGTGATACCGGTGAATACTGACAAAGCAACAGCTTGGTTCTCGTCTGGCCTGTGGCCTTTCAGCACGCTGGGATGGCCCAAGCAGACACACGATCTCGAGACGTTGTACCCCACAGCTATACTCGAGACGGGTTGGGACATTCTCTTCTTCTGGATTGCCCGCATGATCACTCTTGGCCTCAAGATGACTGGAAAGGTCCCTTTCAAGGAGGTCTACTGCCACAGCCTTGTCCGTGATTCCGAGGGAAGGAAAATGAGCAAGAGTTTGGGTAACGTCATTGACCCGCTAGATGTCATCTCTGGTATCAAGCTGGAGGACTTGCACGAGAAGCTTTCCCAAGGAAACCTTCACCCCAGCGAGGTCCAGAAGGCGACCAAGTATCAAAAGACTGCGTTCCCCGACGGCATTCCACAGTGCGGTGCTGACGCGCTGCGGTTCACGATGATCAACGCTACCACCGGCGGCGCAGACATCAACTTGGATGTCAAGGTGTAAGCTTCACTCGTACCCGACTCTCGACACGTTGCTAACTTCAATAGTATCCACGCCTACCGAAAATTCTGTAACAAGATAGTAAGTCAAGGCTACCTTTCCCGTTTGTACATCCACCCAGTAGTCAGGTGCTGACCCTTCGCGATAGTTCCAAGCTACCAAGTACGTCCTGGGTAGTCTGCCCCAGGACTTTATCCCTGCCAAGGACGGTGCCGTGCGAGGAAAGACTCTTGCTGAGCGGTGGATCCTGCACAAGATGAACAGTGCAACAAAAGACATCAACGCGGCTCTGGCGGGTCGCGAGTTCTCAAGATCCACAATCCTCGTGTACCGTTACTGGTATGGCGAGCTTTGCGATGTTTACATCGAGAACTCCAAGGCTATTATCCGTGACGGCACCGAGGAGGAGCGCAACTCTGCCATTCAGACGCTCTACACTGCGCTGGAGGCGGCGTTGACGCTGATTCATCCGTTCATGCCCTTCATCACCGAGGAGATGTGGCAGAGGATGCCTCGCAGGCCAGACGACAACACCAAGTCCATCATGATCGCCAAGTACCCTCAGTACAACGCTGCCCTCGATGACCCCGAGTCGGAAGATGCCTACGAGCTCGTTTTGGGCTGCACCAAGGCTGCCCGGTCGCTCATGGCCGAGTACTCGCTCAAGACTGATGCCGATGGTTAGTGTATCCCCACGAGGCATAACCTTGGACTTGGCCGAATCGTCATTAACAGTTCAATCTAGTCATCATTCAAGCATACACCGAGACCGCCTTGAAGACGTGCAACCACGAAGTTGCCTCGATCAAGTCCCTCAGTGGCAAGGCCGTCAAGGATATGATGGTCATCGGACCGGACGCGCCCCGGCCCGCGGGTTGCGTTGCCTACCCGGTCTCCACAAACGCGGCCGTCTTCCTGTACGTCAAGGGCCGCGTCGACATGGACGCCGAGATCGCCAAGGCGCAGAAGAAGCTCGACAAGGCCAGGAGCGCCATCCAGAAGCAGGAGAAGATCCTCGCGGACCCCGGGTACCAGCAGAAGGTGGAGGCGGCCGTGCAGGATGCGGACCAGCAGAGGCTGGCGGACGCGAAGCAGGAGGAGCACAGCTTCCAGGAGACGATTAAGCAGTTTGAGCAGCTGAAGCTAGAGTAAGGGGATATGTAGAGGCGACGGACGCGTGTGTTCGTAAGAGAGTGGCAAAGCAAAACATGTCAGATGTTACACGTGGTAGATGAGCTAAAAGACAATATGATGGTCATGGCTTCTTGCCTACTTGCTTGCTCAGCATCTTCATCAACTAACTGACACTCGTTTTTAACTTTACAATGCTTGCATCCGTGGTATTCTTTAGCGCCAGCCTCCCTTGTCACCACCAGCACCACCTCCACCACCGCCGCCGCCGCCGCCGCCTCCTCCTCCTCCGCGTCCTCCCCCTTGTCCGTCGTCCTTCCTCCCGCCGCCGCCGCCTCGCACGGGCTTCGACTGCGCAGCCTCGTGCCGCCTCAGCTCCTCGGGCACCTTGGAGATGGCGCTCTTGCTCAGCATCTGGCGCAGGTCGTACATGACGTCGGCATCCTCGTTGCCCAAAAAGGTGATGGCCACACCACTCTTGCCCGCGCGACCGGTACGGCCGACGCGGTGGGTGTAGCTCTCGATGCTGGTGGCCATGTTGAAGTTGACGACGAGGGAGACGTCGGGCACGTCGATGCCTCGGCCGGCCAGGTCGGTGGCGACGAGCACCTGCGTCTGGCCCGAGCGCACGGAGCCGAGCGCCGCCTCTCGCTGCTCCTGCGTCTTGGAGCCGTGGAGGGTGACGGCCGAGTAGCCCATGGACTTGATGTCGCGCGCGACGGCGTCGCAGTTGCGCTTGATGTTGACGAAGACGATGATGGGCGGCGCGAACTGCTTGGAGGCGAGGATCTCCTGGAGACGGCGCTTGCGGCGGTCCTCGCCCGAGACGAGCTCGACGCGCTGCTCAACGGTGTCGACGGCCTCGCCGGCGTTGCCGATGGTGGCGATGGCAGGGCGGCGGAGGTACTTCTTCGCGATGCGTTCGACGACGGGGGGCATCGTGGCCGTGTACATCATGGTCTGGCGGTAGCGGTCGCGGCCGCCGAGGTAGCGCTTCATGAGGTGGGCGTTTTCGGCCTCGTCTGTGTCGGGCTTCTCGTTGGTGACGGGGAGGGCGTCGAGGATCTTGTTGACGGACTCCTCGAAGCCGAGGTCGATCATGCGGTCGGCTTCATCCATGATGACGTAGCAGCACTGCGCCAGGACAAGCAGTCGCCGCTCGATGCAGTCCACCAGACGACCCGGTGTGGCCACGATGATTTCGGCACCGTTGCGCAGAGCAAAGGCCTGCTCCTCCAGCGAGTGGCCACCAACGATGCTCACGCAGCGGAAGCCAAGCGGGGTCGCGAACTTCATGGCCTCCGTCTCGATCTGCTGGACCAGTTCTCGGGTCGGGGCCAGGATCAGGGCGTACGGGCCGTCGTTCTTGTTGACCTCGGTGAGGGGAGGTAGATCAGAGATGTAGACAAGCAGTGGCAGCAAGAACGCCGCCGTCTTTCCGGAACCTGTGACGGCGACACCGATGAGATCGCGAGCCTGCAGGGCGATGGGGATGGCCGCCCGCTGAATCGGACTTGGCTCCTTGTATCCCACTCTGTCCACAATGTCGAGCAGCCGCGGAGGCAGCCCAGACTCTCCCCAGTCGCGCATCGGGTTCGGTATGCTGCCGCCCTTTGTCGCGATGCCAAAGTCCTCTTTGAATATTCTCCAGTCTCGCTCGCGCATTTCTTCGAGCTTCTTGTCGGACCAGTGCCGTCCCAGGCCCGTCTTGTCTGCCCTCTCTCTCGCCTTGTCGCGGGCGCGGCAAAAGTCCTCCATGAAGCCCTTTGCTCGATCCTTGCCGTTCTCGGGGTCTCGCTGCTCGATCATGCGCGCGCGCTTGCGCGCTCTTTGTTCTGCCTCCTCGTCGAACTCGCCGCCAACGCCGGCAAGCGTGCCGCCTCGGTTGACGCTCTGTTGCGAGTACAAGGGGTCGTTGTCTCTCGACGTGTCGTCGTCGGCGTCCCAGTCAAAGTTGAACTTCTTCTCCGTCGTCCGCATGCGCTTCTTCTTGGCGGAGAAGTTCGATTGCTGGTTCACCTGAGGGCCCAGGTATCGCGATCGCAGCAGCGACGCCTCGATGTCCTCCGCCGATCGCTTGTCCCCGAGTGCCTTGCCCGCCTTCTTACCCTCGCGGTGCTCTCTGCCTTCACGGCCGCGGCCATCCTGCTGGTTCATGGCCCGGGGACCTGTAGGGACAGGAGCTGACGCGTTGGAGGCTCTATTCGCAGACGCTACGCCGTTTGGTCGAGACTCCCATTTCTTCTCGTCTTCCTGCCTCCGCCGCGCTTCGTCGGCAGCCCTGCGCTTCTTGTCGGTCTCTTCCTGCTTTGCCTTTTCGGCTGCGAGGCGCTCTCGCTCGGCTTTGGGGATGAAGCGAGGCTTGGCCGTGGCAGCTTCGGCCGCCTTTCTCTCCCGTAGGATCTGCTCGACGTCCAGAGGCATCTTGTGGCTCTTCTTGGGTCGCCGCAAGTCAAGTCATTAAAACGAAGGGTTTGGGGTTTGTGGTTGAGAACAAGACGCCACCAGGGAGCTACGAAGTAAGGTTGAAGAGAGCTTGGAAGGCGACGGAAGGTCGACGAGGCTGTGGAAATCCATGGCCGCACCAGAGGCTAGCTGTGGCCAATCAGGCGACGCGCTCTGTTGGCGGACCGATCCAATTGCAGGGGTGTCGAAAGAGGTAGCGCAGCCTCGACATCGACATTCTCGCGAGAGCTTCACCTCTCAGCGCTCCTTGCTTCTCCCACCGGATGCGCCCGCTCCCACCAGCGGCAGCGCCCCCTAGCGACCCACGATGGCCTCCCCGTCGCACTTTGTCCAGCTGGCAAAGACGCTGCCCCCGCCGCTGCAGCGCTTCTTCGCCCGCTGGCCGCCCGCCGCCATCCTCCCCGCGGCCGAGGCCAAGCCCACGCCGCACCAGGAGCAGCGCCCGAACCCGTTCCGCTTCTACAAGCACCCCGTCACGGGCAAGTGGCAGGACCCCGTCTTCTCCCAGCGCCGGCAGGCCCAGCTCGTGCAGATGGCGCGCGAGCACGGCGTCGAGGAGCTGCTGCCCGAGACGACCAAGGCGACCGAGTACCAGCTGGCGCACCGCGTCGAGCACGGGTTGAGGGTCAAGGGCACGGGTGTGGGGCAAAGGGTCAAGGGCCACATTCACGAGAGACACATGATTGCAAAGTACGTGGCCCATGACATGCTCGAAGGGAGACTATGGACTGCTGACTGGTTGAATCTAGGATGGAGGAGAGGAGAAGGGCGATGCTGGAGATGCCCAAGCTCATCAAGGCCTGGAAGAGGGTAAGAACGGCATTCCACATGAAATTATCCATGCCGTCTGTTGCTAACTCGGCGTGCAGGTCGGGAAGAGGAACTGGACCAAGTTCCCGAAATAAGCTACACGACATGCTCGCCTGGACACTGACATACCACCGTCGATGGGCGTTGTACATACACCATGTATTTGTTACGTATCACTATCTGGAAATCAGACTTTCGCATGCTCTTTGGTCCCTCGTGTATTATTCGCGTGTGAATCAGTCGCGTTTGGGCAGGCGACTCAAAGTCATGCCACAACGAGCTTGTTGAGAGCCCGTTCAACCACAACACCCATCGTAGACATGTTAGGCTCGTAATCGTCGATCAGTATTGATTCCCTTTTTGCCGGAACCAGAACAATGCCTCATCCGCAAGATCAAAATCAACATTCTACCACTCCTCCGCACATGCGTCACGTGATGACCGACCGACATGAGGTTTATACAAACCACCATCGCAAGTAACCAACTGAGCCATCCACACTCATTTGCAACTATCCAGCTCGCGTTCACCCATGGCCGCGCCTGGCCTCCCCGCCGAGGACCGGCCCCAGGAGCCGGCGACTCACTATAAAGTCCTCGGCCTCACTCCGTCCATCCTCGACACCACCACGCACGACCCCTCCACACTCGTAAAGCGAGCCTACCACCGCGCCCTCCTCCGCAACCACCCCGACAAGGCCGCCTCTACAACAAATGAACCCATCCCATCCTCTTCTACCTCTCCCCAGAAATCCGCCTACACAATCGACCAAATCAGCCAGGCCTTCACCGTCCTCTCGTCACCCACCCAACGCACCGCCTACGACGCTTCCCTGCGCCTCTCTCACTCCCTCCCGGGCTCCGGCGCCGGCGCAACCACCTTTCAGACTGGCGTCGAAAACGTCGACCTCGACGACTTGCCCTTTGACGACGCGGAGGAACGCTGGTACCGGTCCTGTCGCTGCGGGAACGACAGGGGCTACTCGTTCGGGGAGGCCGACTTGATGGAGGCCGGCGACGAGGGGGTGCTCATGGTGGGCTGCCAAGGCTGCAGTCTTTGGTTAAGGGTCCATTTCGCCGTTGTAGACGATGACGAGCTTCAAGAGCCAACTAATGCAAAGAGTTGACAAAACCAGGCACCTGTGAACCATCCCAACCTATGTTGATCCAGCCATCTTGAGTAAGATGATAACACACTTGGCTACGAAATCTCAACTCGGATGCCCTCCCTGTATTGACAACTCCTAGTATCCTTGCATGAGTTCGCGAGACACATCGGCCAATCTGCAACGGGGCCTGCAGAGCCCAAGGTATGTTTGGTGTATTGAAAGCAATTTTAGTAATTTTTATTTGTCCAGACGGTCACGCATTAGAGTCTAAAAGCAGAACCTCCAAAATGCTCTTCTTTAGGTCTCCTAGCCGGTCCGTTGGGATAGTCGATTCCTCCAACCGTTACGTTTGCGCGCGTTTACCTAAACAATGCCGAAGCTCTTGATCAAAAAAACGAGGTCTTCCGTCCACTCCGTAGACACCAGCCCGCCCTATACCAGCATGATCAAAGCCTTGAAGGCTGGCTCCATATTTGTCAAAATTTTACTGGGCAGCCGTGGGCTCCTCGGAGGCAGCCGCGGCGGGAGCCTCGGCAGCAGCGGTGGTGTTCTCCTCCTTGACAGGCGCGTCGGCCTGGCCAGCGGCACCAGAGGTCTCGGCCTCGGACGAGGTCCAGAGAGTCTGCGATATGTTAGTCGCGCTCCTCCATTGCCAGTCAGAGGTCAGGAAACGTACCAGGTTGTCACGCAGGAGCTGCATGATGAGAGTCGAGTCCTTATAGCTCTCCTCGCTGAGGGTGTCGAGCTCTGCAGAGGCGCGTCAGAAAATATAGCCACGTAAGATCAGGGTACATGGTCAACTTACCAGCAATGGCATCATCGAATGCCTGCTTGGCCAGATGGCAAGCCTGGTCAGGGGCGTTGAGGATCTCGTAGTAGAAAACGGAGAAGTTCAGGGCGAGACCCAGGCGGATGGGGTGGGTGGGAGGCAGCTCAGTCTGGGCAACCTCGGTGGCGGCCTTGTAGGCCTCAAGGGACTTGTCGGCAGAGTCCTTGCGGCGGTCGCCAATGGCGAACTCGGCGAGGTAGCGGTGGTAGTCACCCTTCCTGTGTCAAAAGTCAGCATGCATTGCGCGGCGCATTCGGGCGTGGGGGATTCGGACGCACATCTTGTGGTAAAAGACCTTGGACTCGCCAGACTTGGCCGAGGGAATCAGGTGCTTGTCGAGGACTTCGAGGATGTCGTCGCAGATCTTGGCGAGCTCGGCCTCGATCTTCTGTCGGTACTCCTTGATGAGGGTGACCTGGGACGAGTTGCCCTTGGACTCCTCCTTCTGCTCGATAGACGTGACTATTCTCCAAGAGGCACGGCGAGCGCCAATCACGTTCTTGTAGGCGACGGAGAGAAGGTTTCGCTCCTCGACAGTGAGGTCACGGTCCTCGCTGGCGACAATCTTCATGTTGTCGACCATCTCTGTGGCGGGCACAGGGCGTCAGCGCAAAAGTCGCCAGTGCACGGGCTGAGACGGGAGACTTACCCTCGTACCGCTCGGCCTGCTCGGCGAGCTTAGCCAGATAGACAGCATCTTCGTGACCCATGTTGGCGATGTTTTGACTGCGCAGCGATCGATCAGGTTAGCAGAGTTGGCTTGTGGACGCGTTTCGCCGTGACAAGTGGAGGGCTGTTTGGCAGCTGGCGGGAAAACAAGAGGCAATGGGGCGATGAATGAGGTAGGGAAGCGGTTGGGCGGGCAGTGGCAGGGGCACGAGGGGCACTTCGTTCGGCAGCTGCAGCCCGGTCGCCGTCGAGGACGAGCAACAGGACAGGACAGGACAGCGCTGGCCGTGGCAGGAACCATGGCGCAAGGTTCGCCGGACAATGAAAGCCATGCCGACGCTCGTTTTGCCCCCGCTCCTGACGAGGCGAGGCGTCGCTCCCCGTGGTGGGGTGCGACGCGGGCCTGGGAGCGGCAGTGGTGCAAGACGGGCGTTCCCGTCCTCAATCGCGAGCAAAGGGCGTCTTGTGGCCTCGAGGACGCCGCCGTCGACGCGCTGGGGTCGTGGCGACGACGGCGCGCCGAGGGACTGCCCTGGTGTTGTGCGTCTCGGGCCTCCCAAGGAGTGGAGGAGGCGGCCATGACGACAGAGGGGAGGGAGGGGCGCACCACGGGGACGAGGCAGAGCAACAGGCAACGAAGCAGCAACAGGACACGCAAGCACAACACGTACCGAGATTTGCAGTCGGGGGGCAAAAAACAGCTGGACGTGTTGGAACCGAAAGAGTAGACGAGGCTGTCGGGAGAGACGGCGATGCGCGGGCGCGACAGACGGGCAGGCGGTTGTTTTGTTGGGAGTTGGATGGAGTCGCGGTTGATGAGCGAAAAGAAGAAGCGTGGTGGTGGATGGATTGGGTGGATGGAAATTGAGAAATGGAAGGGGTTCGGGACGGAGGTCGGAACGAGCAGCGGCAGCGGCAGCAGCATCAGTAGCACCACCCTAGCAGAGCAGCCACAGCCTGGCTGTGGTGAATGATGCAAGCGCCTGATCGCCAATCGCCCCTCTGCATTTTTCCGCGCGAGGGGCCAGAGTGACGCGCTGCGGCGCCCAGGGCCATGTACTCCGGTACGGGCATCCCACCGAGCGCGGCTCACGTGCGACGCAAAAAGGGCTGTCCGCCACAGGTCGCTGTACCCTTTGTTGACTGCTGATGCAAGTACTCGTGCCCCCGCCGCACAGCAACGCCAGCAGTACGCGCGCCGCTGTGGGTCAGTCAGCGCCGACCCAGGGGCCTAGTCCAGCCAGGCTTCACGTACGGATACCCTGGACCTCGAAACGACCCAAGGACAGCAAGATCCTGACAGCTTTGTGGCATTTGCGCCTGCGTCGTCTCCGGTGTGGCGCTCAGAGTCCCATCGAAAGCATTGCCCTAATTGCCTACTCGTACATATTCGTATTGACTTGGGTCCAACAGCCTAGCAACCGCAGGCTCGTTTGTTCTCTCCTGCCGCATGTGCCTACTCGTATGTCACCTGTGCGGCCACCTGCGGCACGCAACTCTCTTTGATGGGGCTACCTAATCGTCGTAATACCATCTAGTCCATAGGTCTACGAGAATCTGGCCCCTTGCTGTCAGCCTGATGCGTGGCAAGTCTCAGTGTAAACCCACCAACACAGCCAGGGTGCCGAGCACAAACTAGTACTCGTATAATAACACAGTCTCTTAGTCACCATTGTTACCATACGGCTGTTTCACCCTCAAAGCCTGTAGAGTGTCTGGCCATGCCTTGGACATGGAAATGGGGCTTGCCTTGGCATCCGATCTGGGGCTGCGAGATCAATCAATCAATATGCCCCAAAATAGCAATTTCCTCCTCACCCATCCTTCTATCACGAGACATGGCAACTTGTTGCTCTACCTAGGCGGGTTTTCGCTCGCCGATAAGAGCTACTGACACAGAGCTGCCTAGCTTTAAGACTCAGAAATATGTTCATGTTCGCAGGATGGGTTCCCAGATCCAGCCTCGTCGCTACAAGCCCTCATACACATCAGAGTGGACTGTAACCCTGGTCGTATGTTGGCCTGGCTCGCCTCTCGAAGCTACTGGAGTCGTTACGAAACTACCCGCATTCCGCACCACATCTGACCAGTATCTCAAGTACTCTCTTATGCCACAGCTCCATCCACTCATATCGCCGCAAACAACGCAGATCAGGCCATCCTCTCCAGCAGCTACGTTTGCCTGCTCTGCTGCATCCACCACCACCTCTCTCCAACCACACGTCATACAACCTCTCCCCAAGACAAGACGCATCGTCCATCGCCCACGATGCTCCGCACGACCTTCACCAAGACGGCAGCCTTCCGTCCCCTCCGAGCCGCCTTTAGCACCACTGCTCGTGCCATGGCCGAGGGAGATACTGGCGCTCCCCCCAAGACGGGCGGCCAAGGGTGAGTTACCGTCTCGCCGCCGGCTTCATTCCCGCGCAAATTGCCATTGGCTCCGACGCAGAGACTGACCCGCGCCTTTGCAGCGACGCCTTCCAGCGACGAGAGCGCGCCTCCGAGGATTACGCCATCCGCCAGCGCGAGAAGGAGAAGCTCCTGGAGCTCAGGAAGAAGCTCGCCGAGCAGCAGCAGCACCTCGAGCGCCTGTCCAAGCACATGTCCGTCAACCCCCCTCCCATAGCATGCCACACCTCGGCTTTGCTGTCTTGAATCCTAATACTGACTCGATCGTCACAGCGACGAGATCACCAAGGAGCAGGGCGGCGGCGAGCAGAACTAAGAATGCGCGCCCAATCCGAGTCTGATGGAATACGGAAGCTTCGGGCGGTCGCGCAATACCAGTTGCTGGAAATTCAAGTCTACTGTCACCCCCAAAACGCATGGATATGGCACGCAATTTGACGATCCGCGACTTGTGTTTTGCCGCAGTCTAAGCTAGTGTACAATTACCTACGTACAGCACCCAGCGTGCAGAAAATCCAGCTCAAAGTCTCCAATATCCATCAACTTGCATGAACCCCCCCTCTCAGTATGGTTTCCCGATACAGTCCGAAACTCCGAGTGATTCCAATGGACAAAAACACTTCCCAATTGCTTCACCTCCGGCCCATGTACGACCGGTAGAAGCTCTCCGCCGCATCATTTTCCACCCCCGCGTAGTGACTGCCCAGTGTGCTGCTTGACTTTTGCGCCGCCGTCACCTTGGCTTGCAAGGCCGAGGCGTTAGCATCAATCCACTGCAACTGCGTGAGGTGGCCGTTCAGCACGCGGACAATCTGGCTCAGCTGTATCTTGTTAGCGCTTGTTAGGCCGAGTTTTTGGCCCATACTTACGGGGTCTTCGGCCTTGGCTCCCTTGCTCAGAGTTCCAGAGATATCATTGATCTCCTTGACCATCTTGGAGAGATCTCGGGACTTCTCATCCAGTTGCTGGGTTAGCTTCTCGGCCAACTTGTAGGTTCGCTCGCGTTCTTGGTCCGGCCCGGCCAGCTGCTCTCCAGGACCAATCTGCTTCGCGAACATGTCTTGCACTTCTGTCTCGTATCGATTGAGCCAGGCCTCGAGCTCATCCTGCTGACTCTCCACTGCCGAAAGCTGTCGTTCGATCTCGTGGCTGGCTCGCTCAGCCTCAAAGGTGTCGAGGTACAGCTTCTGAATCTTCTCTCCGTTGTCCACCAGATTCCTGTCCCAAGTAGACACAATGGTAGCCTGCTCCTTAAACTCCCGTTGGTATTTCGACAGATCGGACGCCCATCGCGTGACAATGTCCTCCATGGTCTTGTTCTTAAGTCGAGCGATCTGCGACGTTGGGCCACTTGTCGAGGCGCCAAGTGCAATCGTGGAGCCATTTTGGGCACCGAGCTTCGTCGCGTCCTTGTCCTTATCCGCACTTTCCGTGGCAGGCTTGGCCCCGAACATGCCTCCGGCTGCGGGCGCCGCGGCCGCTGTTGTAGTGCCCGTCGAAGGGGGCTGCGAAGTGTTGGAAGCGGCGGGTGCACCGAAGAGCGAGGAAGCGGGCTTTGGCGTCGAGGCACTGGTAGCTGACTGAGCGTTACCAAACAGGCCGCCGGCGCTCGATGTCGTTGCCGGGGCTGCGGAGGATGCCGTAGTGGCAGCGGCCGGCTTGCTGCCGAACAAGCCTCCCGCCGAAGCTGTCGTGGTAGCAGATGTGGATGAGGCGGCCGGGGTGCTGGCAGCAGTGCCTCCAAACAGTCCTCCGCTGCCGGTCGCTGCCGGGGCACCAGACGATGTAGGAGCAGCTGGCTTAGCACCAAACAAGGAGCTCGCCGTTGCTGGAGTCGCCGAGCTGCCTCCCGCGCTCCCAAAGAGTCCGCCGGTAGATAATGCCGAATTTGATGCAGGCTTGGCACCAAACATGCCGCCTCCACCGCTGGCAGTATTGGCGCCTCCGAAGAGCGTCGAGCTAGACGCCGTGGTTGTTTGCAACGTGGTGGTGCTTGGCTTTGATGCAGCTCCGCCGGCCAAGCTTCCAAACGCGGTTCCAGCAGGCTTCGAGGAATTAATTGGCGGCGCCCCTGCGGGCGTCGTCGATGCTAGGGAGAACATGGGTTTCGCAGGAGTAGCTGCTGCTGTCGTTGTAGGCGTAGCGGACTGGGTGTTGGGTGCGCTCTCGTTCTTATTGCCAAACAGCGAGTTGCCAGTGCTTGCGAACATGCCCGAGGCTGGCGAAGCTGACGTCGTGGGCGTCCCCTGACCTTGCGCTGCTTTGTCCTGGGAGCCAAAGAGGCCGCCTCCAGTGCTCGAGCCACCGCCGCCAAACAAGCCGGACGCCGGCTTGTTTGCCGTACCGCTGGAACTTCCGAACATACCACCTGATGCTGGAGCTGTAGTCCCGCTGCTGGGCGCGCCGAACAGTCCTCCGCCTGCCTGGGATGAAGTCGAAGGAGTTGCAGTAGCAGGCATTGGTGTGCCGAAAGGACCACTAGCAGATGAGGGTGTGGCTGCGTTGTTGCTTCCAAAAACGCCAGCACCGGAAGGAGTGTTGGAAGTCGAGGCATCACCGAACAGGCCACCGGCAGGCTTCTGCGCGCCGCCGCCGCTCTGCTGTCCAAATACGGAGCCTGTGTTGCCGGAAGGCGTGGAGGCACCACCTTGCGATCCGAAGGAGAACGAGGGCGTGCCGCCGCCGCCAGCGGCGGAGCCGAAGAGACCGCCTGCAGCAGGAGCCGACGAGGTCGCATTGTTCGACGGCGCGCTAGCCGAGCTCGGGGGTCCGAAGGCGAACGACGACATGTTTGCTGTGACGAGTGCCTCGAGCTGTGCTGGCGTTCGATCGCAGCGGCTGGTCACGAGAAGAGTTTGAGTCTTCACGAAGCCACCATGCCAGGGGAGATGAAGAATGGCTGAGGAGTGAGTGCTCCAATGGCCCGCCACTGAATGATGACGAGATGGTCGGGGTCAATCGTTGAAGCGGCGAAATGCGTGCAAGAATCACCTCTCCAAAGCGGCTGGGAAGCTTTTTTTGTGGTGATGCTGCCAGCTCCACGCGTTGGCTAGGCTGGGCGCGAAGCTGTGGGTGGTAGCCTGGTAGGTACCAAGGGGAGGCCGTTGGTGCGGAATGAGCCGCACACCCAACCGGGCCCCACGTGATGGACCTGGAGGTCCAACAGCACCTGCCTTGGATCTGAATGCAAGCGCTGCTATTACTACCCTACAGTTTGCTTTCCAGACGGACGGCCTTAGATTTGATAATTTCCAGCCTTTGCCATTATACTGGCGAGCGCGCATCGCCGGATTCCCGCTGTCCTTTGCGTATTGGCATGCCCCGACATTGTCGAACGATACGGCCAGCCTGATCCTCGAACTTCCCAGACCCTCCCCTGAGCTCCCGAAGACAAAGCTCCTGGACGCCTTTCATACGCAAGAATTCCGTTTGAACCATCAGCGCCGCGAGGTCTCATCGAAAACAATGACCGACTCCGAGGCGCTGGAGCCTCCGCCGGATATGAATGTGGCCGATCCAGGGCCACGACAGCGTGGTACGTCGCCCTGACCCGCCCTGGATGGAAACCCAAGCTGACAGCAGCATAGCTGAATCATCCGATGATGAAGAGGACCAGTTCACAGATGCGCAGTCCGGCCCGGTGAGCCCGAATCGTACCTCGCCAGTTCCCAAGACCAGAGTCGAGAAGGTCGACAACGAGCTGTCGCACGGCATCGTCCCCGCCAGTGAAGCGTACAAGAAAAGGGAAGAAGACGCAGAGCTCCATGAGATCGCTGTACTGCCGGATGGGGATTCCCAGACACTTATTGCCTCCGCAGGCACTGAGATCCCGACTACCGTGGTGGAAGAAGCCCCTGGCAATAAGCCTAGCTCTCGCTCCTCCGAGTCCGAGAACAAGCGCAGTGCAGATGCTTTGCCAGACATCGTGCTGGATTCTGCTGGCGAGGTCGAGGACAGCAACGGCGACTTTGGGGACGACTTCGATGACTTCGAAGAAGGCGACCATGATGATGATTTCGACGGCTTTGAGGATGGCTTCCAACAAGCTCCGCCTTCAATGTCGACTGCACAAGCCTCTCTTCCAGTCCAAACATCAGTATTACCATTTGTAAGCCTTTCAAGTCCCTTTTTGGCCCTGGAAGACCTGCTGACACGTCGTACAGCCCATAGCCGACTTCGACGGCCTAAGTCCTGACGAGGTCATATCCTCCACAGAACCTTACCTGGATACGCTCTTCCCGCCAGAAGACCTCAACTTTTCCACACCGTCTCCCCTTCCCAAAGAGTCGTCCATGTTTCTGACGCCTCGGTCCGCGTCCCTTTGGTCCCAGCTTGTCGCTCCTCCACCACTTGCCCCTCCAGACTGGATCCGCTCCCGCACCCGCCGACTGTTCCTCGTCTCCCTCGGCGTACCCGTCGACCTCGACGAGATCCTTCCAGCTTCCAAACAGAAGAAACTGGTTTTGCCTTCACTCAACGTCCCCGCCACATCTCCCCGCACATCAAGTGACTCGCGGTCGGCCTCTCGACTACGGCAAGTCGAAGGCAACGGCTCATCCACGTCGGTGGACACACAGGGGAAGCCCACGGGGTCTAAGAGGCGGAAGGGACCGCCGCCGCAGCCGGAGCTGGACTTGGTGGCCGCGCGCTATCTCTGCATGACGACGGACGAGGCGCTCGACGGGATGACCAACGAGGAGCTTACGGAGCACGTAAACAAGCTGGAATCGATGCAAGGGGCGGCCAAGGACGTGCTGGAGTATTGGCAGAAGCGGACGGATGAGAAGATAGGCGACCGCGAGGCATTCGAAGGGGTGATAGAGAACCTCGTCAAGCACGCGCGAAAAGTACGGAAGTAAGAGAATCCCCCGCATTGGCTTGTCCAAATTGAAGTCGATTGGTCTAGCTGCTGCGTGCGTAATTTCTGTCTGTTTTCCTGGACAAGGGCCTAAAGTCCTCGTGGTGTATCTACAGCATGCAGCTAGCTGCCTCATGCTCCCGAAAGTGGTCCCATTCAGCATGGAACACAACCCTCGCCTCCATTCCACCCTGGAAGACAGCATTTTAACACCGAGCCGCTTCTAGCGCCTGCCGTCTACTCAATTGCCACATCGAGGGGCTTACCTCTTTAGAGCTTCCTACGTATCAATGCAACTTTTTGGGCAATGTAAAATTGCGGTGAACGTCCTCGTCCAGTTACTACATGATCGCTTCGGCCGTTTAGGACGTGCTGGGCTCCAGCGTGACACCACTAAAGACAAGTCTAGTGAGCACATGCGTAACTACAAAGGTGGGGAGAGACGTCGCGGATAGACTTACGCAGCAATAGTAGCCCAGCCAATGAGACGCCAATGCTTCTCGATACGTCGACTCAGGGCGACCTTCTCGCCAATGTTGGTGCAAGCAGGGCTGGTCAGGACCAGCTTCGCGGCATCGTTCTTGATGGCGGCGACCTTGGCACCAGTCGAAGTCGAGCCGATGTTAACCATGATGACTTCGTTCTTGGCCAGCTTGGCGACCTTGGCCTGCTTGCCGTCGGCGGTCCTCACACCCAGCAGGCGGCGGAGGAGGTAGAAGTTGACCTCGATCTCGCT
This sequence comes from Tolypocladium paradoxum, assembly GCA_002916505.1. Lineage (NCBI taxonomy): Eukaryota > Fungi > Ascomycota > Sordariomycetes > Hypocreales > Ophiocordycipitaceae > Tolypocladium > Tolypocladium paradoxum. The sequence goes on along the minus strand of PKSG01000918.1, from coordinate 16,244 downwards.
GTAGATCTCGGGAAGTCTGCCCTTGAGACCCAGGACGAAACCGACGAGACGATCGGCTCTGCAGAGGGTAGGGTCGATTCGAGTACCGACACCGATCAGGCCACCGGGAACGGCGTACTTGAGGTCGTTGGCTTCCGAGTTGAGAGACACGACTCTGCTGAAGATGGGCGTGCATTTAAGGGCACCGTTGTCGTCGCGGGACACGATACCAGGTCGAATCTCAATCTCGTCGCCGAGCTTGATGACGCCGTGCAAGATACTGCCACCAGCAACGCCACCCTTCAAGTCATCAATCTCGGCACCGGGCTTGTTGACGTCGAAAGATCGAATGACAATCATGTGAGGGTCGATGCTAAAGTCTCTGGGAGGCACGGGAATGGTGTTGACAATGGCCTCGTTGACGGCGTCGATGTTGAACTTGAGCTGGGCAGAGATGGGGATGACGGGGGACTTGCCGGCAACAGTTCCTCGGATGAACTTGAGAATGGACTCGTAGTGTTGCTGGGCAGCCTCTTCTCTCATGAGATCAACCTTGTTTTGCAAGATGATGATCTTGTCAAGCTTCATAATCTCGATGGCAGCCAAGTGCTCAGAGGTCTGGGGCTGGGGGCAGGATTCGTTGCCGGCGATGAGCAGAAGGGCAGCGTCCATGACGGCGGCGCCCGACAACATGGTGCTCATGAGAATATCGTGACCGGGGCAGTCGACGAATCTAGGTGAAGGGCTTATCAGTATGGCTCCTTGATGTAGGTGTATATGAATGTTAGGGAAACACTTACGAGACATGACGCAATAATCTGTAGGTGCCGCTGCAGCCATCTCGCTCGCACGGAGGGTCGACCTCCTTCTCGCTCTTGTAGCTTCGGTAGCACCCTGGTCGCGGGCACTCCTGGCTGTCACACTTGTAGATCTTGGCGTTGGCATAGCCCAGCTTGATGGTGATGTTGCGGATCAGCTCGTTCTTGAAGCGAACCGTCTGCACGCCGGAGATGGCCTTGACGACGGTCGACTTGCCGTGGGCGACGTGGCCAATGGTTCCGATGTTGATGGTTGCTTGGCGGGCAATAATCTCGGGAGTGAGGGGGGTGAGACTCGCGACGTCGAGATCTTTGGGATCGGTTTGCGGGGGCAGCGGGGGTCTTTGGACGGTCTGGTCTGGGATGGCAGGGTTCGACTGCTTGAGGGCCGACTTGAGGGGCTTCTCCTCGACGCCGGCATCGCCGGCGTCGTTGTGCCCGTCAAAGGACTCGCCAGAGTCCGACTCGGACTCCATGTCGTCGTATTTGGGGTCGCCGTTGGCAGACATGATGAGGGTTTGGCGGGGCACTCCGCAGCAGAGATCGCTGTTTGCTTGCAGGATCGCACGCGGCGCAAGTGTCGGTGTCGAGGTCTGGTCGGTGGATTGAGGAAGAGTAAAATCTCCAGATGCCTCAGGAGGGTCCGCGGGGGATTATCGCAACGTCGTTGGCGTGCGGGCTGAGAGTCTGGGGATTTCGCCTTGGAGCAGTCAAAATTCCTCGTGTGCAGTCATTTGGGAGTGAGGTGACTCGTCCGCTAGTCTGGTTAGGGCCTGATAAACTGATAAGCCTTTGTTGCCCCTCGTCGGCTGAAGCTCGGCTGCCAGGCGTATCGTGGGCTCCATGAGGCTCTGACCTCTTTTCAGCCCGCAGAAAGCCAACACAGCTCGGTTTGTTCTTTCTGGGGTGGAAAGTGATTGCAACGTCTCCTACATTTACTCGTGGTCTGTTTTTAATTTGCCCGACCGACTCACGCATCCAGCACTAGGCAGCACGAGCTTTGGTGATGAGCATGGCGAGGAGGCTATTCCCGTCGAGAAGTCCAAGCGTAGGTGGCCGCCAGTCACTTCCAAAGGCACGAATATTCCGGGATTAAACATGTGGGAATCACAAGGGTATTCCAACCTCACGGACCCCCAGAAAGTACTCAGGCCAAGAATAGACATGTTGTGAGATGCCTGAGATGCTGTAGTCCTACTCTAGAGCTCCTCCGAAGCCGCACCAAGTAGCGTAGATGGAGTCTAGAACATCATTACACCACACGGACATATGATGCCTGCTTCGCATGCATCGCACAGATGTTGTGCGCGCACGGAGTCAGACTTGGTGACGCCAGACATGCTGAGCCACGCGTGGCATGCAGGTGAGCTCGTGAGGCGGCATGAGGTCGGGTGTACTACGGAGTACTTCGTATTGGGGACAGAGGCCAACGTCATATAAGGTAGGCAAAGTGTGTCGTGAGGCAACGGGATGCTGAGCGGGCCCGGGTGTGGATGGGGGTGCCGCTGAGAGAGAATATTGCCAAGATGCCAAGAGGAGAAAGAATGTCAAGGTAGTCCGTACCAAATGACCAAATGCAAAAGGTAAGATCGTCGTGTCTCATGGCCTGGACTCAACCGCCAACGGACCGTCCGCACTCCTTGTCGAGCGAAATGTGCAAGGGAAGTCGGTACCTTGATACTAACGGATTGCATTGGTACGGAATCCGGACTACACACATTGCACATAAGGCGCTGGCGTGACGATGCACCAGAGCGTGGGCAACGGAGCATCAGCTCAGACTTGGATTCAGCGATCACGCAGACAGAGGCCTCGTAAAACCTGCCGTCGTGCGGGGGCCAGAAATATCGGCATGGGAACGAATCTTGATGCTGCGAGGGCTTGGACGAATCCCGAGGCTCCCAGTGCCGCCGACGCTCTGCAGGGTGGCTGGAGCCCAGCGAGGTCGTCACGGCGCCGCGGCCGCTGATTGGCCCGAGCCACTGGAAGCGCATCGGGCCCGCGCCGCGGCCGCCATCCCCAGCACCGCTGCCCGCCAATGAGGCGCCCGGGGCAGCCACCCAGGCCCCGGACGAGCGCTGCGGGCCCTGTATGAGAAGCGCTTGGCGCTGGGCAGGGGTCGCGCGCATCCATCGGGGCGGCGCCAATCAACCCATCGCCTCCACTGGTCATCGATGCGATGCGACCGACCTCTCCCGCTCCGGATATGCCATGTCTCGTTGCTTCTGCACCGTGGAACCTACCTGGGTTGGAGGCCACCGGCGGCGGCACGTTGGTGACGGACGTGCGCGCTGTCCCGCCCCGGTGCTGCCGCCGCCTGCTGCAGAGGTACCTCCGCTCGCAGTGCAGCGGGCGGTTGCAGTCGGGCGGTTGCTTCTAGCCGACCTCAATAGTCCATACGGATAGGTAGGTACCTGCTTCGTACCTACCTAGAGTACATATCAAGCTCCCCCTCGCGCATCTCTCGGTCCTGCGTTGCGCAGACCGCCCCTCAACACCCTCTCTCGTCCTCTCCATGGCTCGCGAGTCCATGGACCTGTGATAGCCTCTTCCGTGAGTTGAAGCTCCTCTTCTCTGTCCACCCTGTGTGTGTGTCTGTCTCTACTCAGCGGCGACCACACGATATCTCAGCCGCCGTCCATTCACATTGCACACACACGAACCCCCCGACGCCACCTTTACCTACCTTAGGTAGTTTGGCCCTTCAGTCGGCGTCTGCTGCAACAGCCGTTACATGGCCTGGCCCTCTGGTCGTGCCTATCAGAGCCCGTTGCCTCCATCCGCCTACCTCCCCATGCACCGTCCTTCCATTCACATCTTCTCCTCCTCCGCTCGTCTCCACCTCGTCTTCTATCCTCGGCGCCTGTGGTCTGTCGAATGAGCTGCTGCCATTCTGCTCGCTGCCGCCGCCCTCAAAACTCCAGCGTTCCCTCACCTGGCCGTCCTGTTGGTCTCGTTTCTGTTCTTCGACAGCTGGCCTCTCCATCCCCCCGTTCATCGTACTTGTCTTGTCTTGTTCCGGGACTCTGCTTGCAGCTGGTTTGAAGCCCTGTCCCGCGTCGTCGATACTCCCAACGGCATACATCGCACGGAACAAGTCTCCTTCTGTATTTTTGTGTCTGCAATTCACTTGTCACACACGCAACACACTACATAATGGCCGGTCAAGGTCCGTGATAACCGGCGTCTGGCTCAACACGTCGACAGAAACGGCGACTAACATCGACCTTAGACTTCGATGAGAAGAAGCGGCCTGCCGCATTGAACTTGACGCTCGTTCGATCCGGTTCCGCCGACTCATCGTCCACGGACAGTTCTCTCAAGGTTCCTCGCACACCTCGCTTCGCAGAGGCCACCTCAGTCCACTCCCCCGTCGACATGCGGTCGCCTTTTGCCGACCCCGAGAAATCCCAGGTCGCCCAGTCGCAGCCTGGCGACATTGGCTTCGGCTACATCAACAACGAGAGCAACCGCGAATCCGTAGCCGTCCCAATGACTCCCAAATCCCCGCTCAAGAGCGCCATGAAGGTGCCCGGAACGCCGGCGAGGCAATTCTCCAACCCGCTGAGCCCGACGTTCCGCGAGGAGGATATTCTCGAGAAGCGCGAGCTGTCCACCGAAAAGGAGCAAGCCAAGGACGTTGTAAGTCATCCGCCGCGCCTCCTTGAAAACGAGGCAACGGCCCCTAACTAGCTTTGCAGAAAATCAAGACCCGCGTCCGCCTGGCCAAGTTTGCCCTTCGCGGTGTTAGCTTCAGCTGCTCCCTCATCATCCTCGCCATGCTCTCCTCTTCCTTCGCCATCTTCAACGCCACGAGGAGCTTGCCCAATCAGAGCAATATGCCCCCATGGGCTCCCGGAACCGACTCCAAGTCATGGCCCCAGAAGCTCACCCTCTCCATGGCTTGCCTCTCCCTCTTCGTGTGCATCCTCGTGTTCCTCGCATACTGCCGAGGAGGGCACAAGCGGGCGGAGAAGGTCAACACCTACTACACCATGTTTGCCATTGGCTGGGTGAGTGGCGTCTCGTCCCGTTTTACGGGCGAGGTGGACTGTGTGCTGACAAGTAATGCCAGTTTATCGTGAGCATGATCCTCTGGGTGGTCACCGCCGCCATCTTCCAGCATGCCAGAGACAACGGCAACAACAAGGACATGTGGGGATGGGCCTGTGTCGACAACACTCGCTCCGACGTCTTCAGCCAAAAGGTCGACTACCAACTCGTTTGCCGCCTCCAGAACTGGACCCTCATCTGCATCATCATCGAGGTTGTTGTCGAGGTCATCTCCATCGCTCTCTACAGCGTCGTGTTTTACCGCTACTACACGAAGCGCCGTCTCTTCAAGTCCATGGACCTGCGAGACCGCGCTCGTTCCGATCTCTACCTCGCCCAGCTCCGCACCCAGTCCGCCCCCAACACTCCTGGCTTCGGCCCCAAGTCTCCCTGCTTCAACCCTCCAAAGTCCCCTGCGCTGAGCAACTACGCCATGTCTCCTCGCCACCCTCCCGCAGCCTACCGCAACCTTTCCGACATCGACGAAGTTAGCCGGTTTACCCCTGGGGGCCGGGTTGTCGAGCCCCAGTCTCAGTTCACCCCTCAACTCCAGTCCGGATTCAAGCTGCAGGCCCCACCAGTCAAAGCTCCCTCTGCAACCCCCAAGATGGGACAGGGAGCATTCTCTCCTACTGACGCCAGAGCACCCACACTGCCCGGCGAGAACATCGCCGCGCGCGCCCCTCAGGCCGCCGATGAGCCAACGTACGACGCGGTACCCATCCCCGGGGCGTACGCCGGTCAGGCCATCAAGAGCCCGCCACCGACGCAGACCTCGTTCGGGCAGGCTCGATAAAGGGTGAAACGCTGGTGTATGAAGGCGCGGCATTTTTGCAGGAAAAGAATGTTTTCTCGGTTAATTTTGGCATGCAGCTGAGCTGGCTATTCTTGGACATTTTTCTTGTTGGGGGGAACTATACCACTGGCGTTACGGGACGGCAAAGACTCAGAGTGTATGCCTCGGCTGGGCAGGACTGGACAGACATACATTCCTAATTTACATTTGTACACAAGCAAACAAAACCCTCTGTCGACGGCTGTGACGTGAAAGACCTGCGGCGTTTGCCCCCTCGTAGTGTTACCCTGCCACATCGTATGACTGTCTTTGTTTGCCATGAGATTGCCTGGCTTGGAGAGAAACCTCTATGAGTACGGGACTAGCCATACCGGTACACAATAGTGCAAACAACTCATTGTTGCCTTGGGACTCGTGCTGAACCTGGGCAGCGCTGACAATGCCTCAGAGCCTGAACTACACGCAAACTCTTGGGATAGAAACGGTCCGTGGGATCTTGCATGGAGCGGGACATGTAGCAGATTGGGATGCAACCCTTTTGCTGGAGTATAGAGTTGTGGTTCACATACCATGGCCACTGTTCCAGAGGGAGGAGCTTCACATCAGTCTCATCTCACGTGGCGCAGTGCAGAGTGAAGAAATAGGTCATCATGATAAGCGACTCCTAGATACAGGAACACAGCTGACAAAAGAGAGGTAAAAGAAGAACCATTACTTTTGGTAGCCCGCCACACCTTCGACTATTAAGGTGCAAAGGACTTCCTGAGCCTTCGTCACGCAGCCAATTCGATCTTTGCCCTCAAGCCACCGCGAGACCGGCCGTCGAGATACGTGGTCCCGGATGTCCCTCTAGAAACGCAAATCTATCAACAGCTGCAAAGGAAATCACCATGAACACTCCACCAGATGCCAAAGAATGCCGCGGCAGGGGCTACCCAATGACAAAAGCAGCCCGAGAGGGAAGACGGTCGAGTGTGATGCTTTTTAGATGAGGTCGGCCACGTTCATGGGCATCTCCTCGATCTGGGTGCTGTAGAACTGCTCAATCTCGCGCATCATGCGGACATCATCGGCGGTGACGAAGTTGATGGCAACGCCCTTTCGGCCGAATCGACCGCCACGACCAATTCGGTGGATGTAGTTCTCGCGGTTGGCGGGCAAGTCGTAGTTGATGACCAGGGAGACCTGCTGGACATCGATACCACGGGCCAGAAGGTCGGTGGCGATCAGGACACGAGAGGAGCCGGAGCGGAACTCCTTCATGATCAGGTCACGCTGAGCCTGATCCATGTCGCCGTGCATGGCCGAGACGGTGAAGTCGCGGGCGGTGAGCTTGTCGGTGAGCCAGTCGACCTTTCTGCGGGTGTTGCAGAATATGACGGCCTGAGTGATGGTGACGGTCTCGTACAGATCGGAGAGGGTGTCGAGCTTCCACTCCTCCTTCTCGACGGCAATGTAGAACTGCTTGATACCCTCCAGGGTAAGCTCGTCCTTCTTGACCAGGATACGGACGGGGTCACGCATGAAGCGAGTGGTGACCTCGAGGACGTCCTGGGGCATGGTGGCGGAGAGCAGGACGACCTGGGTGGACTGAGGCAGGAGCTGGAAGATGTCGTAGATCTGGTCGGTGAAACCACGGGACAGCATCTCGTCGGCCTCGTCGAGGACGAACATCTTCATGCCATCAGTCTTGAGGAAGCGGCGCTGGATCATGTCGTGGACACGGCCAGGGGTGCCGACAACGACCTGAGGGCCGTCCTGGAGGGCCTTCATGTCGTCGCGGACGCTGGTGCCACCGATGCAAGCGTGGCACTCAATGTTCATGAAGTCGCCAATAGCGACGACAACCTTCTGAATCTGCTGAGCAAGCTCACGGGTGGGGGCCAGGATTAGGGCCTGGCACTGCTTGACCGTGGGGTCGATCTTCTGGAGAACGGAAATGGAGAAAGTGGCCGTCTTGCCAGTACCAGACTGGGCCTGGGCGATGACATCGTGGCCCTTGATGACGGGCATGATCGCACGCTGCTGGATGGCCGAGGGGCGCTCGAAACCATAGGCGTAGACTGGACCAGGGGATCAGCGACGTGGGGCAAACTTTGAGGAGAGCAGCAAACTCACCACCACGGAGAAGCTCAGACTTGAGGTTCATTTCATCGAAAGAGTCGACAGACTCGTCATAGTTGGACTCGATCTGCCCTGTGATCCATGCTTGTTAGTCGCTGGGCTACTGTAACGCGGCGGACGCGGGTGGAAGAGAGGGGAGATGAGAAGTCGCATCGGGGGCATTTGGACCGACGGCGATGGTCCAGTCCACCCTCTGATAAAACGCGAAGTCGCGATGCGCAAACTCGTCTCCGCCTCTCCGCGACAGCGCCTGGAGCCGGGCGAGAGGATCTTACCCTCGGGGACGTCCTCGAGTCCCTTGTCGGTAGCCATGATTGCGGTTGTAAAGAAGTCTAGATCAAGCACAGCTCGATCTAGAGGGTGTCGAGAGGGTGGGGTTGCGAATGGAAAAAAAATTCGCAGGCTCCTTGCTCGAGAAGGCTGCGACTGGCGCGGAAGAGAAAGTAGGGGATTGACTAGACTCGCGCGCTCTCGAAATGGACGAGAGCTGACAGAATCCAGGAGGTGGTGGGATATCTCGTTGTGATGTTTCTTTTGAGAAGTTGGAGAGGAGAGGAAAAAAAATATCAGTTGAGGGGCGCTGGCCGACTTGTATTTTTTCCCGCCTGCCCACCGGTGGAGCCAGCCAATCAGCGGGGCTGAGATGGCAGGTGGGCCCACGCTTAGGGTACCCCTCAGTGTACGGACTAATTATACCACAGCAGTGTGTTTTCAGCAAATGGGGCATTACTCGTACTTACTTTTCTGGAGCTGCCACCACCCGCAGGCAAGCTGGAAGGAATTTTCCCGCCTACCTAGGTTGACTTTGCCTTGCGTGGTGGCGGACAATCCAGTGGCTTCAGTTGTCGGCCTTGTTGGCGGTGACTCCGTCTCTTGCACGCGCTCTCTCTCATTCCTTTGCCTCCGTACCTACGCCACATCTGAGTCACTTAACCCAAGTCTAAGGTACCTAGGCATCTGGGGCGGCGAGAGTGCGTGTCTGCCTGCGCCCCCAAAACGCCCTAGAACTCTCGTCCCGTATCACAACGATGCCGTCCGCGATAGCCGCGAGCCTCAGCCGCCAGGATGGCTCACTTGTCAACGGCACTGGCGGATCTTATGAGTCAAACGCTGTCGAGGCAACCGCCGGTCGCTCTGCCCCGATTCCCTCGCATCCCCTCGGAGTCAAGCCTCTCGGGAATCGCTACCTGTCCACCGGACCCAACGCGCGGGCGAGCGTTGGCACATGGGCCATTCTTCCCGATGAAATGCTCACCGTGGTCCTGGAGCACTTTGACAAGTCTGACCTTCTGAGCCTCGGCGCGACGTGCAAGTTCCTCTATGCCTTCTGCCACCCCGACGAGTTATGGAAATCACTATTTCTTGCGTAAGTTGGTTTATTTCCTGCGCTCTCACATTCCTAGAACCAATTATCATGAGGATTGTGTGATACCCTCGGCCGTGCTCTGATGGACTTGCTTTCTGAGAAATGACTGGGTGAAAGGTTCCGTCTGGCGAGTGCCTATGGATTCTACTTGGCATGTTAAACAACCTATATTCGTTGCCATCGATTATCTCATGGAGAAGGATGCCTTCAGATTCGGGTGTCCGCGGAGGAGGCACTTTCCCACTGGCTTTTCTTATCCCCCTTGCGTCTGTCATCAGCCTTCTTCCTCACGCCCGCCCCGTCGCGACTTATAACTGACCATGTACTGCGTAGATTACCAAAGGAACACAGCCAATCACTTCGATGGCAAGGGTCCTGGAGGTCTACAGTTCTGGCGTTGCCAAAGGAACGAGAAGCGAATGTGGACTGCAGCAATGTCTTCTCAGATGTCTTGCACCGGCCATTTGCTTGCACAAACATCAGCCTGGCGCAATTTGTGACCAACATACCGAAAGCCAATCAGATCCGCCGTTTCGACAACCTCACATATGAGCAGTACGCTGAGCGATGGACCGAGCAGCCCTTTGTCCTGACAAACTGTATCCAGGACTGGCCCGTGTGCTCCCAATGGACCATCGACAGGCTTTTACAAGATTATGCCGACGTCGAGTTTCGAGCAGAAGCGGTTGACTGGACGTTTGCGAGGTACTGCAGCTACATGCGAGAGAACAAGGACGAGAGTCCCTTGTACCTGTTTGACCGCAAGTTCGCGGACAAGATGGATATCAAGGTTGGGCGAGAGGCGGATGCGGCATATTGGCGGCCCGACTGTTTTGGTCCGGACCTTTTCGAGGTTTTGGGACGGGAGCGGCCAGCCCACCGATGGCTGATTGTCGGACCCGAGAGAAGCGGCTCTACCTTTCACAAGGACCCCAATGGCACCAGCGCATGGAACGCCGTGATCCAAGGGGCCAAGTATTGGATAATGTTTCCGCCAAACGCACAGGTGCCAGGGGTGTACGTGTCGCAGGACAGCAGCGAGGTGACGAGCCCGCTCAGCATTGCCGAGTGGCTGCTGACCTTTCACGAGGAGGCACGCCAGTTGCCAGAGTGCGTCGAGGGCATCTGCAACGCCGGGGAGATTCTCCATGTTCCGAGTGGATGGTGGCACCTCGTGGTGAACACGGAGAGCGGGATTGCCCTGACGCAGAACTTTGTGCCCCAGTCGCCGAAGCTGAAGCTGCTCTCCGAAGTGCTGTTGTTTTTGAAGGACAAGCCGGACCAGGTTTCCGGTTTTGCGAGGGATGTTGATGACCCATACGAGCTCTTCACCGAGAGGCTCCAAAGAGAGTATCCCGAGGTCTTGGAGAGGGCTCTGGATCTGGTGGACAGGAAGAGCGGCAAGAAGCGCAAGTGGGATACGGCTGTTGGGCGAGACGAGGAGGATCGAGGAGCAGGTTTCAGCTTTGGGTTCGGAGGCGGCGATGACGACGAGGTACCTTGAAGCAATGGGGCGTCGGCCGAGAGCACTTACAGTAGCATGAGTGTTGATTAAGCAAAGCTGACTGAATCTGCAATCGTGAGACCACGCAAGTGGGTGAGCTGCAGCTTCCAGCTTTGCTTCTTTGGGATGGGATGGAATGGAGTTTCGCGTCTTCCGGCGATGCGCTGACTGGCTAGATTGAGGCAATTCGTGCGTTGACTGGCTAGAATTGAGCCGGCTGTTAACCGTGAGGACGTGGTAGGTGCCTGCCGCAATTCGTGATGCCTTCTAAAAGAGGGCCGCGATAGCTGTGTTGAATGTCGCCTCGCTATTTGATCCGAGGCTGCTGGTTCGTAGGTCGTCGGAGGGAGATGTCCCCTTACGGATTCCGTGCGCTTCGACCAATCACCGGCTCACGTCCAAGAGCCAAGCCATGGCGCTGGTGAATTCATGGTGCTGTCCAGCAGATGGGTTGGTGTGGCGAGGTCGGTTGCGCTAGGCGAGGTTCCAGCGGAGGGCCCCAGCGCTGGAGGCTCCACCGACGCCTCTGGCCTGCTGCCCTCCACTGCGCAGGGCTGCTGTAACTGTAGCACGTAGGTACCTTAGCGGTACGAAGTAGGTACGAATAGGTAGCTGCGCCCGGGCGCTAATTTCGACGCCACAGTGGCGGCAATAACGGGTGGCCACTCGGCTGGCGGCCATGCTCGCTCAACCTCTCCTCACCCTCTCCGCCCCGTGGCCGCCAAACCGCCGCGCGCGACGACGAGTCTGCCCTGTCCAAGCCGGTGCCGGGACCCGTGTGCGCAGTCGGCTGCGATTTCGCCATCACCAGCGGCTTCGCCAGAGGCCAGCATCTACCCCGGGACCCCCAGCGTTGGCCGTGGACATTCTGCGGCGCAATGTGAGCTCCCGTCGGCTGCGTCCTGCCCGTCTCCGTCTCACCACCTCACGTCACCTCGTCTGCCTTTGTCCGCCTGTACCGGCGGCAACTCTTTAGGTGTGAGCTCCAGGCTGGCAGCCCTACCTTATGCTGTTGTCTCGACGCGTCGTGGCTAACGGAGCGCCAACAGCCCTTGGTCTCTTCCTCTCTCGGTTCCCTGTCGCGACCTCCTGTCCGACGACGCCCACCCCCCTGCCTTCCGACTCCCGCCGTCGCACCCGAAGGAGGTCGGCAGAAACGTCGCTCCGTTGTTCACTTCGACGTACCTTAATATTATACCCCGTGCCGTGCCGTTCTTCAGCCTCCTTCGATTTGCCTTCCGCCTATCCGCCTGCCTCGGAGCCACCACGACCATGGTCTCTGACGAGCATTACGAACTGTGCCTGCCCGTCTTGCAGGATCCCACCCTTGAAGATGAGGATAAGACCGACAAGCTCGAGGAGATTCTCAAGAGGGAGACGCACCTGACAGGCTCATCGCTTGACAACGTCATTCTCGATGCCCTGTGGAGATACCGTGAAGGAGGAGGCACGTCGACCTCGCCCCCGCCTCTCCGGCAGTCCATCCTCCGTCGCCCTTCTCCAGCCTCCTGGCGCGGATCTCCAACACCGCTGTCCGGATCCCCGCGACTTGGTGTGAGCCCGCTCGCCCCTCCTGGGTTCATCCCCTCTACCTTCAACAGAGCCAAGTCGTCGACGGCCTCGCCGTTTTCGTCCCCTCGAGCGTCGCCGCGTCTCGCTCTTGCGACGCCTGCCATACCCCACAGCCCGAATCTTAACGCCTATGAATTTGCCAGCGACTCTACCCCTGCCACGGAGATCTTGGGCGACTATCAGTCTGAGAATGTTGAATGGCTTGTCAACGACGACTCGGCCAGCCTTTCCTCATCTGCCGGGACGCCAAGCGGCCTAAATGCTGCGGCACCCGAGTTCTCTTCCATGTCGTCGCAGCAGGCTGACATGTCTCCCTACGACATGCTACGCTCCATCCTGGGCCAAACGCGGACGGACGAGGAGATCGAAGCTGCACTTGCCATGCATGGCTATGACCTAAGCGCGACCATTGCTTCCATCATGGAAAACCAGACCCAGGATGGTGGACTCATGGCCGTGCCCATGGAGGAGCCAAAGAGCGTGCTGATTGGCAAGTCGATATCTGCCGATGGGCGCCCGACGACGCCCGCTGGCCAGCAAAAGTCTGGGGTCATTTGCAAGTTTTACATGTCGACGGGCCAGTGTCTCCGTGCCGACTGCCGCTTCAGCCATGATCTCAGCAACCACCTTTGCAAGTAAGTCGCTGTTCTCAGCAACCATCGGTTCTTTGGAGAACACTCTGCTAACGCAAGCTTGCAGATATTGGGTCATGGGAAGCTGCCTCGCCGGTGATACCTGCATCTTCTCCCACGATCCCTCCAAGTTCATGAACAAGCTGTCGCTTGAGGATCCCGGTACTACGTCGAGCGGGAATCAGGGTAGCCTCCAACTCCAGGACATAAACTTGTTCCCTTCCCTGCAGCAAGAAAGCCCCAACTACAAGGGCGTTTACATGGGGAGTCCGAACCTGGCTGCAGCAGGGCTCAACCCCCCACCGGGTCCGCGTCACTTCCTTGGCACGGAGAGCCCGCGCCTGAGATCTCGACCCGGAAGCCGACAGCAAGCAAAGGACATGACTGGGTCGGCTCCAGCTATGGATGACAATGAAGCGTTTCCATCCCTGGGCTCAGCTTCAGCGAAGCAGGGAAAGAAGCATCACGGCAAGCGTGGCGGCCATGGCCACGGCCATAAGGAAAACCTCGCCCCCAGCTCGTTGGCAGACATTGTCAAGAGGATGCCATCGCCGGCTCCTGGGTTGTCTCGCCCCGAATCTAGACGATCCGGCCACAACGGAGGTGCCGCTTTGGTCCAAAACGGTGAGAACAGTCCAGCTGCTCAGGCAATTCCCAGCCCGAAGCATATTCCCTGGCTAGAGACGGGGGAACGGGCGAACAAAGCGTATCTGAAGGCCCGCCAAGAGGCTATCAAGCACGGCGGCCTTCGGAATAAATTCCTGCAGAGGTATGTTCTCCCAAGTCTCGAGGATGTGCAAGCCGGCTAACAACGGCACCAGTGCGGCGCAAGCGTGGAACCGCAATGACGCGAGAGCTGCCAAGGCCCTCAGCCTTCGGGGCCAGAGCGAGAATGACTTGATGCGAAAGGCGCATAGGGAGGCAGCGCGCGAGCTCTACGAGCAACGGAACAAGAGCAGCATGGGGACTTTGTTGGAGACCTATGTTGATCTTCACGGTCTCCACCCAGAGGAAGCGGTAGAGTATCTGGAGAAGGTTCTGATGGAGAACAGCAAGGAAGCGAGGCCCGTCTACACCATCACGGGCACAGGCCATCACAGCAAGAACGGCAAAGACAAGGTGGGCAGAGCGATTCGCAACTTCCTCAACGAGTGGCGATTTGCCTACCGTGAGTTTTCCGTGCCGGGCGACCGCAACAACATGGGCGGCATCCTGGGGATAGACGCCCGCAGCTGGGACAAGTCTCTGGCGAGAGAGGGAGCCGGGGAAGAGGACAAGGAGGCGGTGGACATCCTCAGCCAGGGGGTAGAGATTGGGGACGGCAAGGTCAGGCTGCTGGTGAGGGATCCCCCCAAGGGCCCGAGCGGTCGACGATGACGCTTGAGGATGAAAACCGTAAAATGGCAGAAAACCCAGACATCAACCAGTACACAAAATGACGGCGCGAGCCCCGCAGGACAGCGACTGTGGTGTCAAAGTTATTGTTGGTGACGACCTGAAGCTTAGTGCGAGTGGCTTTTGCCTACATGCGCCGCGGAACGAGCCCCAAACAACAAACTTTCACGGCTTCATCACCTCACAGACAGCCATGAACCTCTTGTTTCATTTCCTTGATACAAACCGCCCAAACTGGAAGTTTTGACGGTTGAAAATGTCTACAACTGATTCAGGTGAGTGGTGCCCACGATGTTCAACGATACGTGATGCACCAACACTGGCGTCTCGCAGACTCGTGTGACGAGGAGAGGTTGGTGGCCCTGAGCAGGCAACCAGGTGCTTCCGTCTACAAGATCGGTTCCGACCTCGTCTCCAAGAGCGGCGAGCGAGTGACGCGCAACGAAGGAGCTGCGCTGCGGCTCGTGCGGGAGCGGTCCAGCGTGCCTGTGCCAAAGGTGTATGCCACGCGCTATCAAACGCTGGGCGGCCTCAACGCTGGAGCCCTGTTGATGCAGTACGTCGAGGGCACGACGCTCAAGAGTGCGTGGGACGGGTACGACGAGGCAGCCAAGGAGCGTACTTGCCGCCATGTATGGGCGCTGATCGGGGAGCTGCGCACGATTCCGAGGCCTGCGGCGTGGGCGCACATGCATCACTGCGGCGCCGACGGCTCCCCGTCGAGCGCCGTGCCCGTCCGGGAACCCCAGCCTGCCACGGCCCCGACACCAGACGACGACTCGCTCTGGAGCCGCATCTCCGAGCGCTACCTATGCCGCGGCGGCAAGCCATCCAGCCGTCGCGACGCCGGCGCGGCCTCGTCCGAAGCCCTTGCCGGGTCTGTCTTTACGCACGGGGACATGGCACCGCGGAACGTCATGGTCGATGCCGAGGGGCGCATCACGGGCATCCTTGGGTGGGACAAGGCGGGCTGGTATCCGGACGACTGGGAGTACTCGAAGATGATGGAGCCGGGTGGCGATGAGGACTGGCAGGCGTGCATGGAGCGGACGAAGCCGAAGGGCGGGCGGTGAGGATGTCGAGGGCGGCAGGAAGGCGAGGAGTGGTTTGTGTGGTTTGTTTTGGCTGCGGGCGGGAGAAGGGGTTGCTGTGGTAGTCTGTTGTTGGACAGGATTCAAGTTTCAACAGGTGGAGACGTGGCGTCGCTGGGTTGAGGCTTGGAGCGGTATGGTGGAGCCATGTTCCATTCAATACCTATTAATATGCATATCATAAGTCACGTGTCTACTCTAATAATAATAGACGTGCTTCGTATGACCGAGCGACTTATATCGCAAAAGAAGAAAACAACGCATCGCATAATATATTTCCGAACCAATAGCCATAATGGCGGACCGTGAGACTTATTAAAAGCCGAAAAAACCGCACACATACGGAGTAATCGTCGTATCTGCAGGGCTGCAGCCTGCGGGTGCCTGGACCGAGTAGCATCCTGGGCATCCGAAACGTGCACCAGCCCAGGATCCTGACGTAATATTGCATCAAAAAGACTCCTAATCAGCCCCGGGAGCCGCATCATACAGCCCCGGCCATCTCACCTCGGACACGACACAATTCACGCAACTGCACGAGACTGCCTCGATTTGCCGACCGCACCAGGCCAGTCGAGAGCGCTGGGCCCCTGATCCGACGCGCCCGATCTCGACCCACTGCGGAGCCGGGCCGAGAACCCCGAGCGGAAACTAGGGCGGCCAGGGCAGAGGCGACGGGACACCGACGCGACACGTCTCTGTCTCATCAGCGTATCCGGGCTGCGTCTGTCATCGGCATGGAGCGGTAGCCGCCCTTCTTCGCACCACACACGCACCCTCCGTCCGCAGCGCCCATCGCATCGCCACGATGCCCGCGGCGGGATACACCACCACGGCCAGCAACGGCCTCGCCTCGGGCGCCAGCTCCGCGCGGTCATCGCCCGCACCCTCGCCCGCGCCCTCGCCCGCGCCCT
>PKSG01000004.1:0-23814 GCA_002916505.1 Tolypocladium paradoxum | reverse complement strand
AGCTATAAGGAAGAAAAGAGAGAGTCTGCGTAAGCGTACCCCTATATGCTGAGCTTTAATAAGGGCCCTGCGTAGGGCTGCGCTCACGTGGCCCTTGCATGCGCCCGCGCGCGACCGTGCGCTCGATCCGGAAGCCGGATCTATAGCTCCGGGCATAGCCCCTTACACTTTTAACTAGATTATTAGCTTATAATAAAAGTACTAATAATCCTCCTTAGTATAAATTACTATAGTACATTTTATTAGTCGCCTAAAAGTACTACGCTAGTTTATGGGGCGAGAGGGTACCTATAAGCCTTTGAGCCCCCTTGCCCCCCCACGCCTTCAGGCGTCTATCTGCCTTGCGAATTGCGGCTAAGTTTATTAACAGAACACCCGTTGCTGCCGAGTTTGCGTCCCGGCTTTGAGGTTAAGACACCTCCAAACCAGCCTCGGCTCCCGCCTGCGCTCATCTTCCCACCCATCCTCCCATCCATGCTGGGCCCGCGATGAACGGGGAAGCTGGCCTGGTCGGCTGTCTCGTCGACCGAGTGGCAACCAGGGTGAGATCGAGGCCCAAATCCCCCCGCCCCAGGGCATCGGACGCTCGTTAACCGACCGTGTTAGCTGCCACATCGAACAGGAACCACGGGCCGAGCATTCGACGACGACGACATTCTGTACACCACCCGAGCCACCTTGGTCGATCTTAGCAAGTCCGCATTTGGCGTCATCCTCGAGTCGCTTCTCTGCCTGCTCGAGGATCTAGCGCGACCATACGCCGGCATTGCCACTCACCCAGCCCACGTCCTTCAATCGGAGCTCTACATCGTCGCCCTGCTAGCCGACTGCTGCTCCTCCAACTGGTCCTCCCTCTCCCTCTCCGCTAATGACAACGTCGGTCGGACTGGCCCTCGGGTGCCTCTGCCCCTCGACGACGACCTGGTGAATCGGCTCTTTGAAGCCCTCAAGCAGCTACTCGAACCCATCCCCGACCACTACGTGCTCCCCGCGCAAGCCCTTCTGGAGCAGATATCGGAGCGCAACGTTTGCGTGCCCCGCTCCGACAATGCCTCTGCGTCTTTGCAGAAAGGCAATGGCCAGCCTGCTGAGGCCGATTGCCTCGTCGAGTGCCTGGGCGAGTTGGATGCACACATCAAGACAGTCGTCGAGTACATCACGGCGTCGAGCTGGTCTTCCACCTTTACCTACGTGAGGAACGTAGTCTACAGCATCCGCACCACCTCGTTCGCCGATGCAAGCTCTGAGCTATCCAGCTCTTCCCAGGCTGCGGAAAAGCTGGCCCTCGTCATCATGCGACTCCTGTCATTTTGCTGGGTTGACGGCCCCAGGCTCGGCCTCATCATTCAGGAGATTTGCTCCAGCTACCTCCACTTCCGGAAGCCTTGCCAGAATACAGTTGCCGTCGTCGTGCCCCTGCTAATCACGCGGTGGATAGACCGCTGCCCCGACCAGTTCGTGCGGCTTCACCTCCTCCACAAGAGACTGGACGGCGGCGCAGACACTCTCTTCGACATGACCCAAACGGGAATAGACAACAGCAAAAGTAAAGCCGCGTTGTACCCCCTCCAGATCGCCCTGCTTCTCCTCCTGCCCGACGTCTTCGAGGTCGCCAGTAACATGAGGGATGCCAAGAGCAACAATCTTGTCAAAAAGGTCTCGTTTCTCAACGGCCTTAGAAAGGCCCTCCGGAATGGCAACGAGCGGGCCGGGTACTGTCTCGTTACCCTGCTCCGCGCTGCTCGTCATTTTGACGTCGAGAGCGACTCTGCTCTCGTAAGTTATGCCATGGACGTGCAGAACGAAGTGAGGGACGCCATCTTCACCCAGTCGTTGCCCGTGCCGTCGGCTACGCACTTCCATCAGGACATCATTACCGGCGCGTTTATCAGCCTGGCCCACCTGAACCTGAATGGCTGCGTCGATACGCTCATCAAGACCTGCATTGCGCCGTCTGCGCCCGGCAAGTTCAAAATCGCTGTTGTGCAGGCTTGCTCTTATTTCGCGAGGCAGACACATTCCGTCAGATACAAGGACTTGTTGGACGCGGCTGTTCCCTTTATGCAGTCCCAGTTTGAGGTTTGCCGCCGGACAGCCACGGCTCTGTGGTTACTGCATTACTGACTGGCTACAGGACCAGTGTGCGGCCGTGATGGCGCCGCAGCACGACAGCAGTGTAGACTTGATATGCGCCGTCCTCCGCTTTCTAGACGCATTCCCGAGGCCCCTGCTTGACGAGCTGCCCTCTCGGTCCTTGGGTAGGGGATTCTTCAGGCCTTTCCTATTCTGCGTCTTGTCATCCGACGCATCAATACGCCAACTAGCCACTAAGGTGGTAAATAAGCTCTTCGTAGAGAACCAGGGAGAGACGCGAGCGCTGGATGTGGGGAGCCAGTTTGGTACGCGGAATCAGCGCAGTGATATCTGGAAGCAAAGGCAAGTTGAGATGCGTGGACTCACATGAACTCGGCCTAACACATCCAAGCTCAAAGGTCCTACTTGACCTCTGTGAGCGCATAGGGACTCAAAATGAGACCTCGGAGATCAAAGCACTACGTGGCTTCCTGGCGGCTCGCCTGACCCTCCTGAAAGCTATACCTGTTTGTTCACGCCCAAGATCTGCGCGCTTTGCCAACGATGCGTCCTAATGCTTGAGGTATAGGGCTTGTCTGACATCCCCGAAGACGCCACTTCATCCAAACTCGAGACTACCCTCCTGGTCTCTCTCTGCACAGCAAATGTTGAAATATGCCAGACTGTGACGTCTTGTATTGGACTCGTCCTGGACGAGTACTCTGTTGGCACGTATAGTGAACCCGCCAAGGCTCTCTCTTCGCTGCTGCGCAACCGCGGCGTCTACCAGGAACTTGCCTCGCCTGCTTTTCGCTTCACCGGTCTGGTTGCATTCCAGAAGAGGATGCGGAGCCTCTTGAGACGAATGCAGTACCCAACAGTAGGCATACTGAACGCCTGGGAGACAGCGTTTGACAGGTGGATCCACTTGGCCAAGGAGGTTTCTACGGCTCCTATCGATGCCATTGACGACAAGATGTTGTCCGAATGGAGAAACTTCTCGGGCTTTTTGGCTTCACTGGGCGGCATCTGTACCGCTGACCATGGGACCGCACTGGAAGAGCCAGCACCCAGCGACTTGCGGTGGATTGACCGACTGTGTTCCGAGAATTACGAGGAGCCCTTTCTGACGCGTTACCTTAGACTCAGCATTCAGCTCCTGGGCTGCTCCAACGTAAAGGTCCGCGAGGCCATGAGAGATGTCTTGTCCAGCGAAGTTTCTCCCATACTCTACCATCCACTGTTCAGAGCCTTGGAATCGGAACTCGAGGTGCTCCTGACCGGGGCGCTGGCTCCGGCCGACAAGGGGCAGGATAGTGAAATAGTTTTCGCTGAGCAGGCTGCTTCACTGCTGAAGACGATGGTGGAGAGGCTTGAAAGCCCATCGGACCTTGGAGCGGCATCATCTGTACACCTTGGTGTCCTAACTCTCAGCTTCGCCAAGTTTATTGATGCTGCCCCCGACGGGGCAAACACGCTCAGGGTGAAAATCAGAGTCTGCAACTTGTGCGAGGCAGTCACCAAACGGAAAGAACACTTGAACCTCCGAGACGACGTCCGCATCAGGAACCAGCTCCTCGAGTACATTTTTGGCTGGATAGCTCGGCCTCATCCCGTGAAACAGGATCAACAGTCCGCCACAGGACCTCGGCAGGACGACGGCCGGCGCATCCAGAAGGATCTCGACAAAGCTTGCCTAAGATCGCTTGCTGATCTCACGTTCCGGCTGCCACTGCAACCGGCCGATAGCCAAACTGATGCTGGGACGAGCGAACTGAAATCCCAGATGTTTCACACTTACTTCAACCGCTTCCTGTCCCTCTTGAACCACGAGACCCAAGAAATGGGCAGAGCCGAGTTCTCCCCGGGCCTGGCAGCCCGTGACGATGTCATCCCCAACTCAGATTTGGTTATTACAATTCTTTCGAATCTCCTCAGCGCGAACATCGACGTTGGCTTGAAGCATTCGCTAAACATCGGGTACCATGAAAACATTGACATACGTGCGGCTTTTGTCAAAGTTCTCTACAACATCCTGATTCAAGGAACGGAGTTTAGTAGCCTGACAGACTCGGCTGTCAGCGAAAAATACGAGGAGCTTTTGAATGTTGGTGCTCAACCAATCGATGCCCAGCGCATGATCGAATCACTGACAATCATCTTAAGCTACTCACGACAGATCTTTCACTTCCCGTATCGATGAGTGCCATATGCCCGGCCTCTGAGGTTGACGAGCTCACAGTGTGCTTGTTGACCATTTTCGAACAGCGTGGCTTGCTCTTTGAGCTGTTCGAGGCCCTGATACGGCACGAGATAGAGCAAACTGGTAGGCGCATCTCTGACTTCCTGTGCTCAGCCAGGCGCCTACTGATTCGATTTAGAAAACGAAGCCGAGATCCTGCGAAGGACTTGCGTTGCTACCAAGATGCTATCTGTATATGCCAAATGGAAGGGCGTTTCGTATCTGCGGGCGACGCTCCAGAAGGTCCTCGAGAGACTACTGCTAACGTCCCAGGATCTGGATTTGGAACTCGACCCTGCGAGGATCGGCTCTCCAGAAGAACTGCAGAAGAATGCAATCCAGCTTCAGATTGTCGCCAAGGTCTTCACGGACGACATATGTGCTTCATCATCCCATGTGCCAGCTTCCTTCCGGAAGATATGCAACATCGTGAGTGCTCCGCTGAAAGGGGCAACGAGCTGGTGGAAGGCTAATGGTTTCCCGCGCTCGCACAGATCTCTGAAGCAGTTTCGCCTCGTTTCCCCAATGCAAAGTACACCTCCGTCGGAGCCTTTGTGTTCCTCCGGTTCATCTGTCCGGCTATTGTTGCGCCTGAGTCGGAGGGGCTCGTGTCGACAGCGCCGACCAAGGAAATGCGTCGTGGGCTCCTTTTAATTGCCAAGATTATACAAAACCTCGCAAACAACGTGCTCTTTGGCACCAAAGAGCCATACATGTTTCCGCTCAACCCATTTCTAGTCCAGAACATCAAGTTGGTGACGGAATTCTTACGTGAGATCTCGGTGAGTTGTTCCGGACCTGGTGCGTCCGTCTCCCGTGATATCCTAACTGGTCGTTGTTCAGGTGCCTCCGGAACACTGGGAATCCCGTGCGAATACGGGACTTCTCGATTTCGGATCGTGTGTCTCTCTGCATCGGTTCTTATATGACCACTGGGATCATCTTCGCCAGACACTCGTGGCCCGAGAAAGAAGGGGTTATGTACGAAGTCCTGCTGAGCTCGCACGCGGCACACCCGCCATCCTCGAGCCGCTCAGGAACCTCATTACCAACCTTGGGCCCCCGCCCCTGGCGATATCGTGGAACAGGCCCCATATCTCGTCCAACACTCCGCCGTTGTACTCCCGATTTCAAAACTTTATGCTCCGAAATGCATTCAAGGGTACCGAGTCGTTTTTGACATCTCGAGCCGTGTACGATGGAGGCGAGAGCAAGGTACTTTACTTGGACGGCGCCGCTCATGTCGTGGATCGACTAACTCGGATTCAGGATGGGCTTTCGATCGTCTGTGTAATTCTACGGCACATTGAAAACGAGAGCATCGACTTCGACACGCTCTTGTACTGCTACCTCAAGGTAAGACCCCTCTCGTGAACAACACACAGCACCTCCTTCTGCCTGCCCTGCGAGCCCCTGCCGCTCGAGCGTAGTATTTTGTACTATTGTCGCCTTGGTCCTTGATCGTGGCCTGCGTCTTCCTTCGCCGCGTCGATGCAGGCCAATGTAGCGCGTGATTCTCAACCGCGGCCTTGACGCGCGTGCTGGCTGACATACTACCCAGATCGCAAGCAGACTCTGGCATGAGCCTTTTGGCCTCTTTATCGATGCGACTTGCTACAGTGGGCGAACCGAGCCTCCGGACGAGTTCTTTACGACGCTCGACCTCTTAACCCCTTCGGAATTGTCGCTAAACCTATCGAGAATATACATTTACAACATGAATAGCGCCTTCAAGTCAGTTCCGCCGCTACAAGCTTTGTCCCCACAACCGTAGCTAATGGCTTAACGCAGGAGATGCTTTCGACGGCTGCTACGGGTTTCTGCTCGAAACGAGGATAGCGCTTTTCACCCCAAAAACGTTGACTATCATCTCATTGGAAGCCTCCAGGACTTGCAGGCTCACTTTCACCTGAGCCAGCTGCACCTGCCCAAAGAGACCATCAGCGTCGTCACAGACACGCGCTACATGTTCCAACCTGTCACGCGACTCTCCAAATCCAAAGGCAAGGTCGATGTTGTCATCAAGGTCGGCAGCCAGTTTGTCCAGGTCACGACGGCCAAGAAACAGGAGGTCCTATCAGGGTTCCGCCTCAGCAGCACAGTCAATGACATCTTTCGCCTGGGCGAAGTCGAAGAAGCCGCGACGACCGTTCAGATTGAAGACGAATCTGCCTTTGGGCTCAGGGCTGACAGCGGCAAGATTGTCATGTGTTTCACGAGCCCCAAAAGGGCAGATGTGCTCCAAACCATTCGCGGTGCCAAGGGCAAGCATGGAAAGGATAGCAGAGCTCACAAGCCACTCGAGAGGCTGGTCCGGCCCCAAGATGTCCCCGGCACGATGCTCAACCTTGCACTCACCAACCTCGCGAGCCCGGACCACACCCTCAGACTGGCATCCTACAATCTGCTGGGCGCCCTCTGCCGTGCCTTTGAGTTTGGTGCTGCGTCCAGGCTGGTTTGCGCCAAAGGTCAGTCAGGATACTCGTGTACCCCTAATCGCCTCGCCCTCTCTTCTCCCCCCTTCCCAGGAATAGGAAACAAAGGACGCTTCCGGACTTCAAGATGACTAACACTGGCAGATCTATCTGTACCCTTGGATCCTACTCGATTTATTGTTAACATCAGTAAAGAGCTAGCTCAAACGGAGCCTCGGCTAACCTCGGACTTTTTGACTGAATTTTTCGTCAGCTGGGAAAGCTTCCCAGAGGAGCAGAAACCCCTAAGTCTAGAATACATGGCCCCTTGGCTCTCTGGTCTGCGCACCAGTGTCTTGACCAACGACGCGGATGGGGAGAAGGGCCGAGAGAAAGTCGCCAGCCTTTTCCGAAAGCTCATCGACCTTACCGTCTTGGACCAGAGCTTGACGCACGCTCTGGAGCACCACGTCTGGCCCTCGGTTGCCCAGGACGAATTACTGCTCGAGATCTTCCTCGATGAGCTGATCAAGGCCTCGCTAGGCTATGGCGCCCAGGCGGAGAGCCTGGAAATGATTTCGTCTGTCATGGTTGGCCTCGGCACCATTTCTCTCCGGGGCAGGATATTCTCGCGTCTCCGCAAGGCACTTAACCGCTCATCCTTGCGGCCAACCAGATTGCTGCCGGACAATGCAGTGTGGGCAGAAATATGCGTTCTGCTCCAGTTTTGCCTCGCCCTGTCGTTCGACAGCGGCGTTCAGTGTCAGATGTATTTGCCAGAAGTGTTCCACGTGGTAAGTATGCTTGCGAATACTGGTGGGCAGGATGTCCGCCTGCTTGTCTACAAGTTGCTGGTCAACACGATACATGCCGCCTGTGCTTCGTTTATCCTGGACGACGCAAAGCTCTTGAAGTTACGCGCGAGCCTCGACTTACTCTGCGAGCCCCGAGGCGACATATTCTCCCTGCCGTCTGCGTTGGTCCGCGACGGCGCCTCTGTGTCCACGGCGCAGGACGCCGGGTCAACACTAGCTGCCACGGAGAACCTGGCGGCCATACTGTTCGAGGTGTGTTCTGTCGCGGCTCCATCCACGGATGTCGCGAATGCGTGGCGCTCCCGCTGGATGAGCCTCGTCGCGAGCACTGCGTTTCAAAACAACCCTGCGGTCCAGCCGCGCGCGTTTGCGGTCATGGGCTACTTGGCACGCGAGGAGGTGGACGATGACCTCCTCTACCAGGTTCTTGTTGCCCTCCGGAACAGCATCAGCCAATTCGGAGAAGACGGCAACAGCGAAATGCTGGTGTCCATCATCACATCGCTTTCCAAGATGATGGCGAAGCTGCCGTCGGCATCCCGGTACGGGCTCCAGCTGTTCTGGCTGGCGATGTCGCTCGTTCGCCTCGTGCCATCGGGCCTGTTCAACTGCACAGCTCACTTCCTGGAAGCGATTCTGACCAACATCGGGACAGTCGGAAATGTCAGGGGCGAGAGGATGGTCCCGTTGCTGTTGCAGAGCCGCGCGCAGTTGGAGGAGGCGGCCCTCCCGCTGGATGATGCGTACGGCATCCACTTTGACGACGAGACGTTCCACTTTGCCGTCTGCGCCTGCGTGGTGCGAGGTCTCACGGACACCGTCACGAGGTTGACGGCCATCCGCGTGCTGTCCTCGTTTCTCGAAATGACGACTTGGAAGGCAGGCTGCTCGCCAGACTGGCCGACGCACGCCGTGCACGGATCACCCTATCTGGCCTTGATACTGGCCCGGTGCATGGGCCACGAAGACTTCATGGACACCCTCTGGTGGGCTGACATCAAGCCCGATGGCATCGGCAGCATTGTCGATTCCCGTGGAGACCATGATATCGGCAGCGTCAAGGACCAGGACCTTGTGCTCATTTCTGCCATTGAGCTCGTCGACTTCCACTACCTCGAGGACGCAGCCCAGGCGCGCAGCCTCCAATGGCTCAACAAACTGGCGCTGGAGCGTCCCGCCGTATTCGTGAGGCTGTAAGCGAGCGTCCCATCCCCGCCCATTTGACTCTGATTATCCGCTGCTGACACGGGCGCAAAGCTGTGGCGCCATGCCGTCTATTCTGGACGACGTGCTCCTCCACGGGCAGGAATCGGCCGCACTGGAGGCCGCGCTCTCGCTGCTCCGAACGCTGACGTCGGACAGGAAGTATTCGGCTGCGATGGGGTCGATGCAGCCCCTGGCCGGGGTGCTGGACGAGCTGGGCTTCGGCGGCCTATGGAGATATTCCTCCCAGTCCTCGATGGAGGAGGTGAAGCAAGAGTGCTTCGAGCTGACGGAAAAGCTAATCGAGGTGAGTGACAGTGAGCTCCATGCGGGCAGCCGTGGAGGAGGAGACGGGGGGACGATGCTAATGAGTCATTTTCTTGTCGCAGCTGATTGTAGTCTGAGCTCGGCATCGCGAGGGGAACGAACCTAGCAACAAACAATACTCGTACTGAAGCCCTCAGCCCCTTCTGCGAGTACTGAGAAGGAAGCATTGTTGGTGGGGAGTTGGACCCTGTGGATCCACGGAAGAATCCCTCTGCGCCCACCGATATCGGCCAAGGCCCAACCTCGATAGAGTCATGTATTCTTTTACTCGACGAGCACATTGATTCATTCAAGCGCTTCGTTCACTCGTGCACCACCCGTCCAACAAAACCGGTCGACGGATTGCCATCGCCATCGCCATTGCTGGCTCCAGCTCCAGAAGGAAAACGGCTTCTGGTCCTCTGCAATCAAGCCCAGCCCCCGTTGAGAACCGGCGGTGCGGCCGTTCATTGCCTCGCTAACCATGGCGCAAGCCTCTCCCCAGACGATTTCCATCCTGGGCGAGCCCAACATCGTCGCAGACCATGGCTTGTGGCCCGCGTATGTCGGGACAGACCTCGTCCAGAACACGCCCTCGTCCACGTACCTGCTCATCACCGACACGAACCTCTACAAGACATATGTGCCGCCCTTCCAGGCATGGTTCGAGGCCAACAAGGGCGACAGGGCCACCCGCCTGCTGACATATGCCATTCCGCCGGGCGAGGTGTCCAAGAGCCGCGAGACCAAGGCCGAGATTGAGGATTGGATGTTGTCGCAGCAATGCACGCGGGACACGGTCATCGTTGCGCTGGGCGGCGGCGTCATCGGCGACATGATTGGATATGTTGCGGCCACCTTCATGCGAGGCGTTCGGTTCGTCCAGGTGCCCACCACCCTGCTGGCCATGGTCGACTCGTCGATTGGCGGCAAGACGGCCATTGACACGCCCATGGGCAAGAATCTGGTCGGCGCATTCTGGCAGCCCCGGCGCATCTACATCGACCTGGCCTTCATCGAGACGCTCCCCGTCCGCGAGTTCATCAACGGCATGGCCGAGGTCATAAAGACGGCTGCCATCTGGGACGAGGCCGGGTTCGCCGTCCTCGAGCAGTCTGCCGCCGAAATCCTGGCCTGCGTTCGCTCCCGCGGGCCCGACCGTCTGAAGCCCATCGGGGACGCCCTGAAGCGCATCGTCATCGGCTCGGCGCGCGTCAAGGCAGAGGTGGTCTCCAAGGACGAGAGGGAGGGCGGGCTGCGGAACCTTCTCAACTTTGGCCATTCCATTGGTCATGCGGTCGAGGCCATCCTGACGCCGCAGCTCCTCCATGGCGAAGCTGTCGCCATCGGCATGGTCAAGGAAGCCGAGTTGGCGCGCTTCCTCGGCGTGCTGAGGTCCCATGCCGTTGCCAGGCTGGCCAAGTGCATTGCCGCCTACGGCCTGCCCACGTCCCTGCAGGACAAGCGAGTTGTCAAACTGACTGCTGGCAAGCAGTGCCCCGTCGACGTGTTGCTGCAGAAGATGGCCGTCGACAAGAAGAACGACGGTGGTCTGAAGAAAATCGTGTTGCTTTCCGCCATTGGCAGAACGCACGAGGCCAGGGCCAGCGTCGTGGCAGATCGATGCATCAGGACGATACTCTCGCCCTCTGTCTGCGTGACCCCAGGGGTGCCTCAGGGTCTCGACGTCACCGTCACTCCGCCGGGCTCCAAGAGCATCTCGAACCGAGCGCTGGTCCTGGCGGCCCTGGGATCCGGTCCTTGCCGCATCAAGAACTTGCTCCACTCCGACGACACAGAATTCATGCTGTCTGCCATTGCCCAGCTGGGCGGCGCCTCTTACTCTTGGCGGGATGCTGGCGAGGTCCTCGAGGTCCAAGGCAGAGGCGGCCAACTGCGAGCCAGCAAAGATGCCTTGTATATCGGCAACGCAGGCACCGCCTCCCGCTTCCTCACCACGGTGGTCGCCCTCTGCTCTTCGACTGACATGGCCCAATCAACGGTCCTGACGGGGAATGCAAGGATGAAGATGCGTCCCATCGGCCCTCTCGTCGACGCGCTGCGGCTGAACGGCGTCGACATTGAATACTTGGCGCAGGAGAAGAGCCTGCCGCTCCGAGTCGAGGCTGCTGGAGGCTTCAAGGGCGGCCTGATTGAGCTCGCCGCCACTGTGTCTTCCCAGTACGTGTCGTCCATCCTCATGGCGGCCCCGTATGCCAAACATCCCGTCACGCTCAGCTTGGTCGGAGGCAGGCCTGTCTCGCAGCCATACATTGACATGACCATTTCCATGATGGCTTCGTTCGGGATATCTGTTACAAAGTCCACCACGGAACCGGACACGTACCACGTCCCTCGGGGGACCTATCAGAACCCTCCGGAATACATCATCGAAAGCGATGCCAGCTCTGCCACCTACCCTCTTGCCGTGGCGGCGATTACAGGGACGACCTGCACCGTCCCCAATATCGGGTCTGGGTCCCTTCAGGGAGATGCGCGATTTGCCGTTGATGTGCTGCGGCCCATGGGCTGCTCCGTCCAGCAGAGTGAACACTCGACGACGGTTACAGGGCCGCCGGCGGGAAGCCTGAAGGCGCTCCCACATGTGAACATGGAGCCCATGACGGACGCCTTTCTCACAGCCTCGGTGCTGGCGGCGGTTGCCAGCGGCAAGACCCAGATCAGGGGGATCGCGAACCAGCGAGTCAAGGAGTGCGACCGCATCGCAGCCATGAAAGACCAGCTAGCAAAATTCGGCGTGCAGTGCAGAGAGCTCGAAGACGGAATCGAGGTCAGCGGGAATTCGTTGGCCGGCCTGCGAGCAGCAGACGCTAGCATTCACTGCTACGATGACCACCGAGTTGCCATGAGCTTCAGCGTCTTGTCTGTGGCGTCCCCAGGGCCCACCGTCATCACCGAGCGCGAATGCGTTGGCAAGACGTGGCCAGGGTGGTGGGATGTGCTCTCTCAATCGTTCAAGGTCCTGCTGGATGGCTCTGACCAAGCCGCGCATGCTCAGCATGCCCCTGCGGCACAGCCGGACGCTGAGCGGTCGATATTCGTGGTCGGGATGAGAGGTGCAGGGAAGACCACGGCGGGACGGTGGATGGCAACGCTGCTAGGCTGGAAGTTTGTCGACCTGGATCACGAGCTGGAGAGGCGCTCTGGGTTGACCATACCCGACATGATAAACGGCCAGCGAGGTTGGGGGGGGTTCCGCCAAGACGAATTGGCGCTCTTGCGCGATGTGGTGAAGACGCAGCCCCAGGGCCACGTCTTCTCCTGCGGCGGAGGTATCGTCGAGGCACCCGAAGCCAGGGAGCTCTTGCAGGCCTATTGCCGCGATGGCGGCCGTGTTGTGCTGGTGCATCGGAATACTGACCACGTCATGAAGTATCTGATGAGAGACAAGTCTCGGCCAGCGTACACGAGCGAAATCCGGCAGGTATACCTGAGACGCAAACCATGGTACGACCAGTGCAGCAACTACGTCTACTACAGTCCTCACCCAGAGACCCTGGGCTGCGGGGTTGGCATACCAGAGGACTTTGGGCTTTTCGTAGCTTCGATCGGCGGCAAGAGCGCTCATCTCGAGGCCATAGTTGCGAAGAAGCAGAGCTTCTTCGTGTCCCTGACGCTTCCCGACCTTGGCAAGGCGTCCGGCATAATCCCCCGAGTCGTCGTCGGATCCGACGCTGTCGAGCTTCGGGTAGACCTCCTGGAGGACACGAGCCCCGACGCAGTAATGGAGCAGGTGTCGATTCTGCGGGATGCCGCCAGAAAGCCCATCATCTTCACCGTCCGCAGCCAGTCCCAGGGCGGCAAGTTTCCAGATGACGAGCCCGAGGCACGCCTGGCCCTGTACCGCCTGGCCCTGAAGATGGGTGTGGATTACCTGGATGTGGAGGTGGCGGCGTCCGACGACACATTGCAAGCCGTCGCAGATTCACGGAGGCATACGCGCATCATTGCCTCACATCACGATCCACCCGGCACTCTGTCGTGGAAGAATGCGTCGTGGATCCCGTTCTACAACCGGGCCCTACAGTATGGCGACGTGATCAAGCTAGTGGGCAATGCGCAGACGATGGACGACAACTTCAGCCTGATGAACTTCAAGACCAGGATGTTGGCAGCACAGAAGACTCCCATCATCGCCGTCAACATGGGGGCCGCTGGCAAGCTGAGCCGTATCCTCAACGGCTTCCTCACCCCCGTCTCTCACCCAGATCTGCCCTTCAAAGCTGCGCCCGGCCAGATGTCGGCTGTCGAAATCCGGCAGAGCCTGGCGCTGCTTGGTGACATTGATCCACAGACCTTCTACCTCTTTGGCAAGCCCATCTCCCAGTCGAGATCGCCGGCTCTCCACAATAGCCTGTTCCGGCGCGTGGGCCTGCCACACCAGTATCGGCTGCTCGAGACGGACAGGGTTGCCGACCTGCATGCCGTGCTGCGAAGCGCGGACTTTGGCGGCGCCTCGGTCACGATTCCTCTCAAGAGGGATATAATGGAGTTTGTCGATGAGCTGACCTCGGCGGCTCAGGCCATTGGCGCTGTGAACACAGTGGTTCCTCTGGCCGAAAGGGCCGCAGACGGTCGCCGCCGGCTTCTCGGGGACAACACGGACTGGAAGGGCATGGCGTACACGCTGAAGCGAGCCGGAGTGGCCGCGCGAGCTAGTGGAACCTCCGCCATGGTCGTCGGGTCCGGGGGCACGACGCGAGCAGCCATATACACTCTGCACTCGATGGGCTTCAGCCCCGTCTACGTCGTGGGACGGGACCCGAGCAAGGCCAAGGCCCTCGCAGCGGACTTCCCCGGCGATTACCACGTCGATGTGATCACTAGCCCGTCAGATGCTGAGAGGCTGACACAGGGGCCCACGGTCATCGTCAGTACCATCCCGGCGGACAGGCCTATCGACCCCATGGTGAAGGCGGTTCTCGCCGCGATATTCGCGCACGCACCGAGCGATACAGGTGCCCGTGTTCTTCTCGAAATGGCCTACAAGCCACGACACACGCCGGCGATGCAGATGGCGGAAGACGCTGGCGGATGGATCGTGATTGCCGGGCTGGAAGTGCTGGCATCGCAGGGCTGGTATCAGGTACGTGAAGCGTTGTGCATGCAACATGCCACTCATAATCTGTAGACTGACGCAGCGTGTGACTTGTAGTTTGAGATCTGGACCGACATCACCCCGTTGTACAGCGACGCCCGCGACGCTGTTCTCGGTTGCAATCAACAGGCGTAGTAGGCATTCTTTCGGAATACCTACCTGGCTGGGCCCGCAGAGCTTGCCGCCTCAACGCGGATGCACAAGCGTGTGGCATGGCAGACGACGGAAGCTCGAGTACCGAGCAAGCAGTACGAGGTTTGGCTGGCAACAACCACCTCGCGGCCCGACGTTTTGTTACTAGTAGTGGTCTGCCCGATCATAGATCTTAGACGCGAATAGGTACGTAGGGATGTAGACCAGCATGTGACACTGTAGTAGACAAAAAGACAAGAGACGCAGAGGGGTGTAGAGCGCGAATTGCAGTTTGAGTTGACCGCCGCGACATCACGCATGCAGCTTGGCGTCACATGCATGTGATTTAGGTGTTGTACATTCAATAAAATAGGTATCTATCTATGCAGGTCGTAAGTATATCCCATCCATCATTTCTACCGCGATGCTCGGCTCCACTTTTTCGTCATCGTCGCTTCACAGGGTATTATTGTTGGTCCCTCCCAGGTAAACCAGAAGAGCGAAGTCAATGCCCAGCTCGCCCACGCTGCCCTACAATCCTCCCTCGACTGTATTGGTGCCAAGGAAAAATCAGTCTGCCGGGTAGAGGATGCAGCAAATCGTCGTCCAAGTACATGTACATTTTTGTCTATTCCCTGGCCAAGACCAGCCAGCCGTCAACACATTCCGTAGAGATACATCCAAAATGCAGAGCAATAAATGTCTGAAATAATCGCCCCAGAAACGAGCAAAAAAATCCGGCAACGCTATATGCTAATACTCCGCTCGTAAAACAGCGACGGCGCAAACATGAGGAGGAAGGCCTCGGGGGTTTAGCAAGTACCTTGGCGGTCGCATCCATGTCATGGCTGGTCCGGCGAGAGCATGAGCCACGACGAGCATGCGCAAGGCTGGTGGTGCTGGTGGGCATGGAGTGGTGATGGAGGTACCGGACCGAGACATGCCTCCGTCGCCCGATCGCCGGGCTATACGAGAACTTGGAGCGTCCGCAGGCGAGGTACCAGGGCCAGCCAGGCAAAGGACGGCAGGCAGACAGGTACCGCACCAAGTACCCGGTTGCGCAGACGACGACGCGACGTGATGTCAGCGGGCGCGCGGACACAGGCGTCGTGACGTCAGTGGGGGTGGGGCGGACCCTGCAGGCTGCCAGGAGCAGGACCGCCGTTGGACCCACATACATGCCTGGCAACTTGCAAGTTTTGCAAGTCGCGATCTGCAACGCTCCTCGGTGACCTCACTCCCCCTGTCGCTGTGCCGTGTGCGTCCCTTGTTGCGTGTGGTTCGGCTGAGTCGTCCATCATCTCTCGTGGCTCCCGCGCTTGCGCTCAGCCGCCTCCACGTCGCCGTTGCTTGCCCGGCAACTCCATGTCGGGATGGCACACGCGGTAGTGCCTCGTCAGCGCATCCGCGCGGCTGAACGTCTTCTCCTCCGTGCACAGGTCGCACCGCACCTTCTGCTTGCGTGCGTTGTGTATCGTGTCCTCGTGCCTCGTCAGGTCGTATGGCCGCGAGAAGACGGCGCTGCACGGCTTGCCGGTGCTTGGGTTGATGCGGTCGCAACGATGCGGCCCGGCCTGCGTGTTGTGCAGGTTCGACGCCATGCCCACCGCCTCTCGCGGCGCGCCGAGCGCCTGCGTCTGCCGGTGTCCCTCACGCTTATGCTTCTGTAGCAGCGATGGCGTCTCGAACCTGAGCGTGCAGCCGTGGTAAGTGCACGTGTACGTGCCGCTGTCGGCGCCGGTTCCCGACGGGCGAGTCATGTTTGTTGGCGTGTTGCTTCCAGAGGCTACCGAGTTCGATCCCGACGAACTGAGTCGCGGCGGCGTGTCGTGGCTTGCCCGTGTCCGGGAGACGAAGGGATATTGCTGAGGCACCTGCATGTTGGTGGGCATCTGCGACGGCAAGAAGCCTACCGCGCCGGCACCGTGGCTACCGTTGGCTACTTGCAAGTATGCGTCGTCGACGACACCCTTGGACATGGCATCCATCTCAAAGCTTGTCGCGTCCTGGGGGAACAGCGGGAAGTTTCCGTCTCCATCCCCCTCGTTGAATTCGAGAATGGCATCCTTGGGAGAGATTGTCTTGGGCGTCTCCGGCTCCTCTGCCTGCTGCTGGAGCAACGGTGCGTCCTGCCGTGCCTTGCCCTGCTCCCTCATCCGCAGGGCTGAGTTGAAGGCAAAGTTGCCGTGAGAGGTGCCCATGTCATGGACTGCTGCAGACGCAGCGAACGGCGACCCCGTCCGGAACGGCGATCTAGCCCTGGATGTCGTCGAGGAAGGCGAGTGCCCGGCGCTCAGGTGATGGCTGTTGGCGGCGTTGATGCGTTGGCTGAAGACGTCGTTGCTGGGCGAGACGGCCATGTGTGCCTGAGATGGCGATGCCGAGGTGATGGCAAAGTTGGGGCTGTACAGCTCGTCGCCGTAGACGTCTGTCATGGTTCGGTCCAGCTTGGGGACGTTGGAGTAGTCTGCGAAGTCGATGAGTACGTCGAGGCTGGATCCTGGCCTGTCGCGTGCTGGTTGCCTACCGTTTCTCCTCCTGTCAACGTGGTCCGGCTCCCCAACGACGTTGGGCGTGGCGGGAGAGTCGCCCGCAACTGAGCTCGCCACCGACTCAGGATGCGACCGGCTGGAAGCGCCAGCAAAGTCCGGCGCAGGCAGGAGGCCCCTGTCAACGCGCGGCTTCTTGTTGGGTCCGTGTATCGTGACGGGGTAGGCCATCTCGGGCATGGCGCTCTCGATGTTGTGATAGCCAGCGTAAGCGCTCATGGACTTGGCGAGCTGGTAGTACGAGTTGCCCTGGGCCGCGGCGGCGTCGTGCGAGTGCATGTCGGCGAGTCCGTCAACGGCGGCGGAGGAGTCGGTAACGGCGATCTGGGGGTTGGACGTGTTGCTGGCAAAGGGCGACGCGGGGCCCGCAGATCCGAGGGAGGAGAGAGACGACTCGCGCTGGTGTGAGAAGCGGCCGAGCTTTGGCGTGAATTGGGCAACGGCGCCCCAGGTGTCCGACTGCATGGGCTCCGGGGGCAGCGAGCTGGCTTCGCTGTTGCTGAAGTGAAGCGTCGTCGTCGGATAGTCTAGAACGGCGAGCTGGCGCGGGTAGTCGAGGGCAAAGGCGTCGTCGAGCTGCTGGTGTTGCTGGTTGTGCTGGTGTTGTTGGTGGTGGTGGTGGTACTGCTGCTCTGGTGAATACTGGTGATGGGTGTGAGGCATGAAGGAGATCATGATGATCTTGAGATGGGAGAGACGGCAGTGATGTATTGTATGGGTCCGACCTTGGGCCCTGTGGCGAAAAACAGGACGACGGGTGCTTTATAAACCAAGGCCCTGGCTCGGGAGAACCGGCCACAGCACGTCTGTGGTGGTCGAAGGGTCGGGTGCCGTCCCAGGTGTCCCAGGGTGCGGGCAAGAGTGCAGCTGCAGGGGGGGGTGTGGTATGTGGTGTGTGGTGTGTGGTGTGTGGGTGTGTGTGGGTGTGAGTCTTTGGAAGCCTTGCAGGAAGGAGCCCGCCGAGCATTACGGATACGGAGTACACAACGCCCCGCAAAACCCGCGAGATCGCGGCTCCAGCGGTCCACCGAGGTCGCGGCGGTACGAGTACGTACCTGCCCTGGAGCGTGCCGGCCGGCCAAGTACCTTACGGTGCTGAGATTCTGCGTGCACTATGCGCGGGGCTCGCTCGCTCTGACTGACTGACCGACTGCAGGCGCGAGAGGCAGGGCGAGGAAGGGCAGCGGCGGAGGGTGGGCAGACACATGGCCGGATGCTGGCCAGCCGGCTGCGGAACTGGACGTCGGAGCCCTGGGGAAAGCACGGCACAGCACAGCACAGCACGCACAGCGCCGCAGAAGCGCCTCGCCGGTTCGGGGGGCTTCCGCGCCTCTCGGCTGATGCTGTCGATGCTGGGAGCGGGAACTCGACGACGCTGCTCGGACTTGGCGTAGGGATGGCAGTCCCTTGTCTACCTAGGCAGGTAGAGAGGCACGAGCGAACGAAGCACTGCACGGCAAGGTAGGTTCGGTAATACGTGATGAGGTACGTAGTCGGTACTGCCTGCTTGATACCTTGGTTTTAGCTCGCTCTTGCTCAAGGTGGGCGAGTCCGATACTCCCCGCGCACTGTGCTGGATACCTGCGCCGGACCCCTCTCCCCATTTCTGGCCTGACTGCCGCCCTGTCAGGCTCGATCCACCTTGCGCAGGGTGTCCATCGACACGGCCGTGACGTCTTGCGTTGCGCCGATCGGCTTCCATCCCTGCCCAGCGCAGTGCATGATGCGTTCGCAAAGGTAAGGCATGTACTGCGCACTTTGCTTTGAATCCACCATGCATGTATTCATTCGTTCATACCTTAGGTACCTTAGCTTAACATGTTGCTTCGCGGGGATTCGGCTTTGATGCTACGTTTGGTCTGGCTTGGCTGCTTAGGTGGTGCCGCTGGTGCGGCGCCCAGCCTGCACAGCCACATCCAGCCTCGATGATGACAAGACCCCTTCCGCCACATTCCATCCCGTCCGTCACATGACCCTCCACGGGGACCAAGTCATCAAATCATCAAATCATCATCAGTGACAAATGGCGTGGGTGGACTGATGACTGATGATTCTCAGCATTAATAACCCGACCATGAGGTGCCGAGCACGGAGGGCCCGTCGACCCCGATGCCATCTCGGACCTATCGGCCAGCTGCACCGGGCTGTTGAATCCTCTCAAGCCTCTTGTGCTGGCCACGCCATCTGGCGCTCCCAACAGAACGTATCCGGAATCCAGCAGGTACTTTGTCCGAGGTGCAAGCCGCATAGGTAGGTACTACGAAGTACGAAGTATTCATACCTACCTTAGGTACGAGTAGGTACCTTACCTGGTTGCTGCGGCGGACAAGGGTGCGACAGTACCGCTAAAAACGCTTCGGCGCCGGCTTGGCAACTGACAAACGAGGAGAGCAGAGGTAAAATTTTCCTCATGCAACCCTGTCCAGCTTCCTTGTGTTTGTTGGGCTGCAGCTCAACTTCGGCCTGGCCGAGTTGGACAATTTTTTTGGCTCGACATGCCGGAACGCCCCGGCGGCTTGTCCCCCCGCTGCCTCCGCGCTGGCGTGGTCAGCTGCTCCAGGTGCTGGTGGTGACGATGACGTCTCGGGATGGATGCGTCACCTCCGGCTCCAGGGGTCACGCCGATGACAGGCAGTGCCGGGCAGCATCGACAAGTCGCGAGCGCGAGCGCGAGCGCGCCTGGTGTGCCAGCTCGAGTCCGACGGCTAGGGCGACATCAGCGCAGCCGAGATCTCGAAAGCTGAGTGCCGGCGATGCAACGGCCGCGCCGTGGCGGGCTGATCCCGGCATGCGACGGCCAAGCGCCGCCTGCATGCGCGATGCGCCAGATGCAGCTGACAACCTCGTTGGCCAGGCTGACTGATGATGAATCGGCTTGCGGTAAGGGTAAGGGACAGCGGAAGACTGGCGATGACTCCGGACAGGTCCAGGCAGGCGGCTCGCTCGCTTGACAGCGGCTGCAGATCGGCTGGGCCGCTGGGGCCTGGGGCAGCGGCAGCCCCGACGACGTCTCCCTCATGCTAAAATTAGGCCCCGCGCGGCGCCCACGTGGAAATGCTTGGGGGTGTATGCGCTCCTGTCGGGTCCGTGTTGCAAGGCAAGCTGATGCCCCCGGGCCGGCTGTGCATGCATGCATTCATTCCCTTCAGCTCACGAGGGATGCCATCGTATCGATATATGGTGACAGGGCTCTGTCGGTGAGCCTCGGCATCTTGCATCCGACAACCGTTTAGTTTACGCCAGGCCCAGGGTGGTCTGGAAATGGCCATGTTGGCCGACCAAAACACGGTCGGCGTCCACCGAGGAACGGCTCTAGGGTAGGTCACCACCGTCACGTTTGGTCGCAACAGCTGGGTTGAGTTGTGTGTTGAGCTGACAGGTAGCGCCTTCGAGGTTGGGACAGGCACTCTTTTGCACGCGCGGCCGGGTAGGATGACGCGCCCACGAACACGCGCCCCACGACAATAACAAACGACAGAGACGCGTCGCGGCGCACGAATCGAGTCTACGGCGTGAGCAACAGGCAAAGGCGAATGGTCATTATTGCTTCTTGAGCAAATTCCATTACCCCAAATGTAAAGCCACCGTTTCCCTTGTATGGTACAGAACACCCGAAAAAAGCAACACCTGATCCCGTAGTCATCATGAAACACCCTACATGGCCCCACGCGATGAAAAGACGACGCGCCCGAGGCGGACAAAATTCGTAACGGACATGCAACACAGACAGCGCTCAACCACCGAAGCCGTATAGGGTGCGGCCTTGTCGCTTGAGGGCGTAGACGACGTCCAGCGACGTCACCGTCTTCCGCTTGGCGTGCTCGGTGTAGGTGACGGCGTCACGGATGACACCCTCGAGGAAGGTCTTGAGAACACCGCGGGTCTCTTCGTAGATCACTTTGCATGACGCGTCAGTACGCATTGTCAAGTTCATGGGCGGCGCGCGCGGTGACGCGTCCGGGTCAGGGGCGACATACTAGCAGAGATACGCTTGACACCACCACGACGAGCGAGACGTCGGATAGCGGGCTTGGTGATACCCTGGATGTTGTCACGAAGAATCTTGCGGTGGCGCTTGGCACCGCCCTTGCCGAGGCCCTTGCCGCCCTTGCCGCCTAGTGCAGGTCAGCGGCGATGTTCTTGTATGTATGCAAGTAGCAGTGGGTTCAGACTCACGTCCAGTCATTGTGATGAGGGGTGGTGTTTGTGTTCTGGGATGGGGTAGAGCCGGTTGTGGTGGTGCACGCGAGTGGCAGAATGGAGTCGCTGTGGTATTGCGGGTGATGGGAGAAAGAATGGGCGGCGGCGGGCGAGCTTAAGTACAAGTGGGCCGAACCACGGATCAGTTGATTGACTGATTGATTGGGCCAGAGGGAAAAAAACAACACTCCACTGCCAGATGGGGGGAGTCGACGCGCCTGCGGGTGCTGCAGGTGGGGGTGCGTGCCTTGGACAATGATTCAACACTTCCAATTTACCGTCCAATGGCGAGGCAGGGAAAATACGCGTCCGATGCGTGCCGTGGAATCCCTGCACATACACGGGGGGACTGGGCGTAATATGTCATGTTGCTCTGGTTCACCGACGTACACGGCATCTCATCTTGTGGTGTTCTTTGGGGTCACACCCTTGCGCTTCACCAAGGCAAGGTGTAGGGCTGGTATGGAAATGTAGATATGAGTCATATCTCGCTGGGGACGGGGATGCAGTTAGTTTGCCGGGTTGTGAGGCTGCAGCCTAATGATTTGCAAACATGTGATGCCGAGAACCTAGGTACATTGCCAACTACTCGTATTTCGACGAAGCAGGGTTTCTGTTTGAGCCACGTCATGTTCATTGTGGCGATTTACAGTTTATCCGTCAGTCGGTTACTGTTGCGAGAAGCTATGGTCAGAGTTTATTGAACGTGGCTGTCAACAAACAATCGAAGACGTGCACGACACACCGAACACCACCACAACGTTGTGGGCCCAGAGCACAAAGTGCATCCATCGCCATGGTGCAAGCAATATTCGGTAGGTAGATCGATGAATCGCGTCGTACACGTGCACTACGAGTACGCTGATGGACTCTGCTGAGTCTGCTCTGCTCTCGCAGTCGTACAGGGTAGGTCGTGACAGCGTGCGAGTAAAGGTTATATAAAGCGCTGCGTGGCCAATCAAAAATCGGCGCACGTTGGGACGGGGGCCCCACTGGAGATTTCCGAGTTGGGTTACGCCAGGTCCGGCAGCGAAGGGCGGCATGAGCTGGCGGCGAGATCTGATTGGCGGGGAGGCCTCCATCTCGCATCTCCAGAGTCTCAGAGTTTCAGGCGGGCTATCGGGCCATGCTGTTGTTTTAGGTAAGCTGGTACGAAGTTATGGCACCAAATTCCAGGCGAGCCGCGTGCACGGCGCACCCCAAGGGAAAAACAGCACCACGGCGCACGGTCCACCTTGCAGCGCCCGCTGATTGCACCGCTCCTTCCAGATCAGCCGCCGCGCCTGCCACCCGCTAGCCACAGGTATTAAAGCGCCGCCCCCGCCGCCCGCGTCTCCGAACTTTCCCTCCTGCATCTCACACACCCACTTCTCCATCACGCCCCACGACCACCCATCAACACCACAACACCAACCGACCACCAACCACCAGCAGCAATGGCCCGCACCAAGCAGACTGCCCGAAAGTCCACTGGTGGCAAGGCTCCTCGCAAGCAGCTTGCCTCCAAGGCCGCCCGCAAGAGCGCTCCCTCCACCGGCGGTGTCAAGAAGCCTCACCGCTACAAGCCCGGCACCGTCGCTCTCCGCGAGATTCGACGATACCAGAAGTCGACCGAGCTGCTCATCCGCAAGCTCCCCTTCCAGCGCCTGGTAAGCCACCGCGATGCGTCTCGCGCAATGAACAAGACACTAACGCCAGCCAAACAGGTCCGTGAAATCGCCCAGGACTTCAAGAGCGACCTCCGCTTCCAGTCCTCTGCCATCGGCGCCCTCCAGGAGTCTGTCGAGTCTTACCTCGTCTCCCTCTTCGAGGACACCAACCTGTGCGCCATCCACGCCAAGCGCGTCACCATCCAGTCCAAGGACATCCAGCTCGCCCGCCGCCTGCGCGGCGAGCGCAACTAGACGATGGGGATTGGGACGGCGGCCTTATGACTTTGCTTTGACACGGATGGAAATCATGGTTTGGGGGTAATCATGGCGTTACAATGAGAAACTTGCTTTTGCTCTACAGTTGGGATGTACATTATGCCAGGCGACGATGCAGCCTGCAGACGCTGCCGAATGCAACGGACCAAGACAGGTCTACGACTTCTTTGACACAATACTCGTACACAAATGCCCGCCCCGCCGTGACCCGTCGAGATCGCGACGCGACGAGCTGCCCGGCGCGACTGCAATCTCGCGGGTCGCTCCCCGTAGAACAACAATGACCCACCAACGTGTGGCGGTCCAAACAAAGGCGAGGTGAGGCATCAAGGCGGTGCAGGCTGCGCTTACATTCACTGCCACGTGCTGGCACAACGTTGGTCAGCCGAGCCGTCGCGGATGAAGCAACACACGATGTATTATGCATATGCATTTACGGGCGTTCACGGCCACCGCAGCAGGCCCCATGCTCGTCCCGGCCATCACAGCAGCGCCTTCCACCCCCCCGTTCTCGGCCGCGGCAGCCCGAGAAAGGCGGCGACCTGGCCCAGGTGGTCGACGCCCCAGAAGGACTCGGTCTCGCCCGCGGCGTTGGTGCACACCATCCACGGCAGGCCAAAGGCGCTCGCGGCAAAGGCCTCGTCCGTGTTGCGCTGGAGCGCCGCCTTGCCCTCGACGGGGGCGGCGGCGACGACCTTGGCGGCCTCGTCTGCGCCGAGCACGCGGTCCAGCACCGGCCGCAGCACCTCGGGCTTGTGCGTCTCGCGGTGCTCGACCCAGAAGTCGTGGTAGAGCGCGTCGAGCGTGCGCGCCAGCCGCCGCTGCTTGTCGGC
>PKSG01000315.1:73799-102185 GCA_002916505.1 Tolypocladium paradoxum | reverse complement strand
GGCGCTGGCTCGACGCGCTGGAGCGGGACGCGCACGTCGTCGCGACGACGAGCCAAGCCGCGCTGTACGCCGACACGGCCGATGTGCTCGCCGGCCGCGCCTGGCCGGTGCCGCCGCATGCGGGGGCGCTGCGTTGATTGTAGAGCCCTTTCTCTATTCCATCGTCCATGGATGGGTGTGTCTAGGCGGCGTTTGGATGGGACGCGTCGCGCTTGGGGCATGCCTCTCTGTACAGTACTGCGGAGCGATGCAGGGTGCATCAGATTCTGGTCTCCAAATTCATCATCTGACATGTATGTAGGTAGTCTATTACACAAAAAAGACGACGCTAAATTGCAACGCTCAAAGCCCCCGAAATTAGTCCGTACATGCCGTCCATTCACACATGAGGCCCATCACGCATTCCCACCCGCACCTCACGACTGTGGGCTGTCGTTGTGCCTCCTCGTCGCCGCCCTCCGCCTCTTGATGCCCTCCCACTTCTCGCGGATGGTGACGGCCTCGCCGCCCTGGCGGGCCCTCTCGCGGCCCTCACCCAGCTCCTCGAGGTCCTTGGTCTCGAGGAAGCTCCGGCCGTCCTCCTCGACCACGCGGCGCTGCGAGTCGGGCAGGTACGCCCACGAGAAGATGGCGCCGAAGGCGGCGACGGAGCCGAAGAGCAGGAAGATGAGGCCCTGGCGCGTCTGGCTCTTGTAGGCTCCGTTGATGCCGTAGACGACGATGACGGCGACGATGCTGCCCAGCTTGCCGGCGGCGGCCGAGATGCCGTGGCAGGTGCACCGATAGCACGTGGGGAACACCTCGGCAGGGATGATAAAGGTCAGCGTGTTTGCGCCTGTTGCAGCATACGGTTAGCATGTCTACCCCTCGCTGGCTCGCATGCCCACGTACCAAAGTTGAACATGAAGTGGCACAGAGCAACGAACACCACCGTGGCCGGGGCTGCTGGCGACCGGTTGACTCGGTAGTACACGCCGCCGGTGACGACGAAGAAGACGGCCAGCACGAGAAACGACGCGGTGAGCCACTGCCGCCGCGGGATCCGGTTCGCGAAGAAGATGAAGCACACGCTTCCTGCAATGGATGCCACGGAAACCGTCAGGAGGTACTGCTTAGTCTGTTCTATCAAGACGTCGTAGATGGTGTTGCACGGGTGCATTGCGTCCGTCTGCCACACCGGGAGTCCGGTTTGCCGCCACGAGGGAACCAGAGAACGGCCACCAGGCAGCGTCGAGTTCCAGCACTCTAGCCGGTTGTCAATGGGCGTAGGGTCGGCCGTAGCCCACATGTCCGACAGCGTCCTCCGGTTATCCAAGGAGAGGCCGTAAAAGCTCACATCCAAGAAAAACCACGTGGCAGCTGTGCCGAGGAGGTAGTACCAATTGCCGTCGCGGATGAAGTAGTTGTACAGGTCGTCCTTGGAGAACTGGACCGGCATCGGCCGCGGGGATATCTCCGCGTGGACGCCGTTGGTCTGGGGCTGCATCTGAAAGGTGTTGGCAAAGCCTCCGGTGGGCGCGCCGTAGACTCTCTGCGTGTTCTGGAGGGCGAGACTGGGCTTGTTGCGGACCTCGAGGCTGTAGAGGCCGCAGTCGAAGAGGAAGAAGCGGAAGATGATGGCGAAGAGGGCGGGGACGGCGCCCGAGCCGATGACGATGCGCCATATCCCGTCGACGGCCTTGCGGCACTCGTCCGCGTACGTCGCGTCGAGGCCGCAGCGCAGCGTCTGGAGCTGTTTGGAGTTGTCAAAGCCGAGCAGGACGAAGAGGCCGACCAATTGGGCCAGGGCCTGTCCGAC
Organism: Tolypocladium paradoxum; assembly: GCA_002916505.1. Lineage (NCBI taxonomy): Eukaryota > Fungi > Ascomycota > Sordariomycetes > Hypocreales > Ophiocordycipitaceae > Tolypocladium > Tolypocladium paradoxum. The sequence continues at coordinate 100,387 of PKSG01000315.1, read as the reverse complement.
GGGCTGCATGAGGAACACACTGGAGAGCATCGTCGCGCGCGACTGGGTGCTGGACCACTCCGAGGTGATGACGGCACTGAGAGGGTACTCGGCGCCGATACCTTGGGGAACAAGACTGTCAGTTTCTCTCGGCAACGGGGGATGCCGCGTACGTTGATGGTGACGTACCCACGCCCATGACAAAGCGCCACCAGATGAAGAGGCCAAGGAACGTCAGGTCTCCATAGCCATGGCTGCTCGTAGCCACGCCAATGGTCGAGACGATGACGAGAACCAGCTCAATGCCGTACAGGCGGGTCCGGCCGTACCAGTCTGCGAGGAAGCCAAAGAGGAGCTGGCCGATGACGGAGCCAAGCAGGGTGAAGAGATTGATGAGGAGACTAGGCCATTGGCCGCCGTCGGGGTAGTAGACAAAGGCAACGGAGGCGAGGATGACGTTGGTAGAGAAGAGGTTGTATCTGTTTGTTGGGGTTTGCGGTCAGCGTGTGTCATATACGGACGGGTACGGGTTGCAGAGTGAAGGTGGTCAACGCACGAGTCGGTCAGGAAGCCCGAGGCGGCAACGCCCCAAATGCGCAAGTTCCACGAATTCAGGTCGAGCTCGTATCGCAGCTGATGGCGGTCCTGTTGGACAGTCACTTGTCAGCACGGGTTTGCAGCCGTGGTTGAGCGCCGTGAACGGGCAGCGGCGCACCTGGACATCCTGGGCGGGCAGAGCCGAGCTGTCGGGGCCCAGGAAGCCGCGATTTCTGCGCCGAGTCGAGCTCGGATCAGAAGGCATGTCGCACAGGTCGCGCTTGAATTCGGGCAACATAGGGAGGGGGCCGCTGAGGTTGAGGTTGAAGTTGACGCCAAGGGGTGAAGCGTGGCGGCGTGCCGGTCGCGAAGCCAGTGGTAAAGGCAGCCGTGGAACGCCAGGACTCGGGAGGCTGCACAGGTTGGCTGCCAGCCGACTCGACTCAACGGGGGCCGCTGCAGATATGGCGAGAGGCGTCGCCGGGGAGAGCTCGAGGGCCAAGGGCTTGTGGAGATGTCATGACCGCAAGGGCTAGGAGGCGGCAGGGGCAGAGAGAGGCAGGGGCAGAGAGAGGCAGAGGGAACAGAGTTTGGCGGTGCGGCAGATGATGGCTGCGATGCGACGACGGGCGGCTGTCAGCCCCGAGCTGGTGGGGATGGCATCGTGGGATGGCGCATGTACTCGTAGGACAGGTACCAGGTTGTGCCAAGCTGCCGGGACCAGCTTGGGCGCGGGACAGACAGTTGAGGATACGAGTCGTCCGTATGTAGGACGCCTTCAGCTGCAAAATCGAGTCGGCAGCACACACAGCACCAACAGGCCAGCGCGGGCACGTTGGTGGAGGGACCCTGAGCAGTGGGCAGTGGGAGCGGCCGGCAGGCTAACGCTGGAGAAGGCGTCGACTAGCCTCCCTGGGTGCCTTCGTTGCGTTGGAGATGTCGGTGGAGGCCTGTTTAGCGGTGGTGATGAAGCTCGTCGTGTGTGATTTGATGGGCGTCGTGCTGGACGAGGCCGGAGTGTTGCGCAGCCATCCATGCACATGTTGGGCGTTGACTCGCCGCCCCTCGGGGGGGAGCGAAGCGACGCAGCAGGCAATATTGTCACAGCCTGCCTGTCGCATGAGCGAGCCGCAGCGACGGAGCGAAGCCGCCGCCAGAGGTGGGCAACGCTGCCCTGCTGCGGCAAGGATTGGATTCGTTCTCGCATCGTCGACCTGTGGTTGAGGCGACGTGTGCGACACGGCCGACACGCTGGTGGGGGCGCCCTGGCGCAAGCGAAGAGTTCAAGCCACGCTACCCGTACAGCGGCCGCGGGGGCTGCTGTGGCCCATCACGACGCCCGCCGCGCCCCCGTGCCCGTTCTGCCGCCTCTAGTGGAACGCGCAGCCCCGCCGCGACGTGCAATAGCGCTTCGCTGCCAAGTGCGCCTAGGCGTTGTGCTTGCTGATGCCCTCGCCCACGCCCACAGACACGTACGAGCACACGCACCGAGAAACCTCGTCGACAGCAGCCCTGCCGCGTCGCCCACTCATCATCCATCCTCGGCGCCGGCAATTGGATCCTTCTGGCCAGCCCTCGCCTCCACCGCCAGCGGGGGCCCTCGCTCGCGGCACACGGAGCATTAGCCTCTGCTGGCCTGTTTGCCTGCGTGCTCATCCGTCCCATGCGAATAGCACCGCTGATGGCCTGTCGCCGCCGTCGCCGCCGCCGATAACCTAATACCTACCTACCGGATCGGATATCATGGACCATGGCTCATAGTCCGCGGCCCGTTACCTTCCGAGGCACCACTTGCCACATCGTCGTCGTCGGCCTCTTCTCCTCGCCGTCCCGCCGCCTCCCCACCGTCTGCTGCCGCTGCCGCTGCCGCTGCCGCAGTCGCCTCCATCGTCGTCGTGACCCCGTGTCATGACACCTTCTCCGCGGATGGTCGCAACCAGATCGTCCTCGTCCTCGTCCTCGTCGCCGTAGCACCGAGTAGCTGCAGTTGCCGCCCTCCGCAGCATGGCAGCGGCCTCGTCCTCGTCCGGCTCCTCCTTCACCTCTTCCTCGCTCGGCCGTCCCCCCACCTACAGCCGCTCATATACCAGTCCGGTTGACTCGACCTGGACGCCCACCTCGGGCATTTCTACCATCTCTGCACCGTCCACGGGGGGCTCTGCGGCTCCCCACGCCTCGTCGCTTCGCCCGCTGGATATCGGGCCGCCGGGCTATCAAGCAACCATGTACGACGACCCAGACCGCAACCGAGACCGTTGTACAAGCACTGTCATTTTTTTTTAAAAAAAAAAATTTTATCTGACCCGTCGCTCTCGAAACAGAACTCTCTTCCAAGACACGCCAGACGAACGAACCGTCTACCTGGGACCGTGGGAGGTGGTGGGTTCCGAGCAGCGCCGCGTCTTGTGGCCTTGCAGCTACCAGAACGAGCTGCTCGAGCACTACCGTGAGCTCCATTGGCCCCTTATATTCACCCTGATCGCGCCGAGGACGCAAACACTAACACACTACCGCCGCCCCAGTGCCGTCGGACATCCCCTCAGAGATCCATCCCCATACCCTCCACTCGCGGCATCGCCAGTACCATGACCCCTCCGACATGGAACGGTACCTGACCTTTCCCGAGCCGCACCGCATCCGCTACACCACCGACGAGGGCGTCTGCATCCACGACCAGTACATCCCCGTTAGATACGAATTCACGACGGTCGAGGGATCCCTCCAGTTCCAGGGCGATTTGCGACGGAGGGACATGATCAACTACTTTGACGTGGACGTTGCCTGGACCAACGTCCACGGCCGGACAGACAGCTTCGGCAAGGTCAAGGGCATCGGAGCAATCCAGCGGCTCAAGATGTGGCGCGATCGCTACACCACCTTCCATTCCATCAGCATTCTGGCCAACAAGACCGATGGCCAGTACCGCGAGTACGATGTCCACATCTTCGAGGGAGAGCTGCGGGGCCGCGACGACCGCGCAAAGCAAGTCCGGCTCAACGTCCGCGGCCGTCGAGGAAGTGCTGCGACAGACGAGAACCCTCAGCGTCGACCCTCGTTTGCCCAGCGCTTGCGGCCGAGGGTGCGATCGGCGGGGCATGCTGGCCAAGCCAACCCCGAGCCGCCGAGCCCGTCGCAGACGTCTGTCGACATTCGATACCTGTCCCTCCAGTTCAGCAGTCGGCAAGGCAAGTTGCACTCGAGATGGAGAACCTTGCCACGAACGCGCCGCAGCTAACCACCGAGGCAGACTACCGGCGCTTCCTCGAGGCATGGCTGTACGCCCACAGCTCTGATCGCGAGTTCCAGGGCGTGCCCTTTCCCCCAAACCACTTTGAGCTGCCTTCGTCGCAAGCGTCTGAGCTCTCCTCTCCCGAACCGTACCGCAGCCTGGACACGGTGCCAGAACCCGACGACCAAGACGGTAGCGGCTGAGGCACATGCAAAACGAAGCAGCGAATTCAAACCACGGCCGATGTGAGGTTGCCAGGATGGGCCGGGCGTGGCGCGGAGTGGCTGCACGCCTTGCAGCAGCCTAGGGCCAGGCTGGCACAGCGTCGCGTCGACACAGGACATGCGAAGCTAGCGGGCTGAAGCATATCTGCGCTGCACGCTGCGGGCTTCGGATGAACCGGGGGCATCGCTGCTGTGCGCAAAATAGCCCAAACTCAACGTCACCCCCTCGACCCATGGCGTGTTGGCGGGCGACGAAGCGATTGGACCTCACCACCCGCAGCACCCCACGACGTCAGGCCACGACTTGTCCCGTCGTCATGACTGACTGACCGCAGCCCGTGCAAGCAAGCTTGACATGGCATGAGAGCCTCATTATTCTCACGATCCACTACTTGGCCGGTGCCCATCGATCAACCACTCCGCCAGCGGGTTCCGGGCTGCAACCAATCGCCGCCGCCATGAAGGTGATTCTCTCCATCAACGCCGGCTCCAGCTCCGTCAAGATCTCCGTCTACTCGGCCGACAAGAATGCGGCCCCGCGACAGATCGCCGACACACAGGTCAGCGGCCTCACCGCACCCCCGGCGCAGTTGAAATACTCGCGGTCCGGCCGGTCCATCATCAAGGACAAGACGGTCGACGGCCACGTGCAGAGCCAGGACGACGCCTTCAAGGTCCTCCTCGAGACCCTCATCGACGACGCCGAGCTGCGCGAGGTCGGCTCCAAGGGCGACGTTGCCATTGCGTGCCACCGCATCGTCCATGGAGGCGACTACGACGACTCCCAAGTCATCACCAAGGAGACGTACCACCACTTGCAGGAGCTGAGCGACCTGGCTCCTCTGCACAACGGCGCCGCGCTGACCATTGTGGACTCGTGCATCAAGCAGCTGCCCGACGCCATCAACGTCGCCTGCTTTGACTCTCAGTTCCACGTCACCATCCCTCCCCACATCTCCACCTACCCAATCGACCAGGATATCGCAAAGAATAACCGGCTGCGCAAGTACGGCTTCCACGGCATCAGCTACGCCTTTATTGCGCGATCGGTGGCAGACTTCCTTGGCAAAGACCTCGACGAGCTCAACATGATCGCTCTGCACCTGGGCAGTGGCGCCAGCGCGTGCGCCATCAAGGGCGGCAAGAGCTGGGATACGAGCATGGGGCTGACTCCCTTGGCAGGGCTCCCTGGCGCCACTCGCAGCGGGAGCGTCGATCCTAGGTGCGCGGCTCTGGCTGACGTCGTGGACATGGCTGGGGCATGCGGCTGACTGACCTTGACAGCCTCGTTTTTCACTACGCCAGCGACGTCGGCAAGCTCTCGCCGTCGTCGACGAAGCAGCTGCACATCTCCAAGGCCGAGGAGATTCTCAACAAGCAGAGCGGGTGGAAGTCGCTCACGGGCACCACCGACTTTGGGGTCATTGCCGGCTCGGATGAGCCCCAGCACAAACTCGCATTTGACCTGCTCGTCGACCGTATCTGCGGCTTCGTCGGCAGCTACTACGTGTCCCTGCAGGGCCAGGTCGACGCCCTCGTCTTCGCGGGCGGCATCGGCGAGAGGAGCTCCAGGCTGAGGCGCGCCGTGGTCGAGGGCGCGGGCTGCCTCGGCTTCGCTGTCGACGAGAAGCGCAACGGCGGAGGCGGAGACGCGGTGGTGCGGGACGTGGGTGCGGATGACGCAAGGCACCGCGTGCTGGTCTGCCAGACGGACGAGCAGTTTGAGATGGCGAGGACCTGCGCGGCCAGGGAGGAGCTGTGGTGAGATTGAGCCAGAGATGTCCCACGACAGATGTATGTTGGTGATTTTGTATATTCGCCGAGGCGCAGCGGCGCACATTGGACATGTGACACACGTACGAGTAGCGAAGACGCTGGAGGCGTCCAGAATAGCAAATCCAAAATAAACATGATGAACACGCATGAGATTAGAGCCACTTACACGCCCAACGTGGGTGACTATCGCATCTCAAGCGGCTCATGTCATTGGCATACACGAGTTTTGGACCACGAGACATGCAAGAGACCATTGCACTCACTCGCCGTGAATCGGTGCCTCCCTCAATCAATGGCCCAAAGCGCATCAAGGCCAGCCTTGGGACTGCGCAGGCGACTCAGCCAAACGGCGCGGTCGACAAACATGACGGGCAGTTGCAGTGCTGTCCTACCCTACACTGCTACATGGACAACCGGTCCTTCGGACACGCTTCACTACGAGACCTTGGCCCGGCATGCCGAGCAGGCTTGTATGTCTTCTGATTCTTCGCCGAGGCTCGGTGGTGAGGCCGATGTTGGCTTTTTTTTTGGCGCTGTGCGTACTTTGAGGCAGGAATTGTTGTTGGATACCTACCCAGTACCCATCCTTCGCACGTTCCGAGCACTTCGTACGGACTATTACTTTACATTCCAGACCGGGGGGGACCGAGCGGGCTGATGGCCCAGTGATGGGACATGCTGTGCAACGTGGTCGCTGCAGCATGAGCAAACAACAAAACCAACGGGACATGGGGTGGATGCAGGGACCACGGACCCTGGACCCCGAGACCCTGTGCTCGAACTTGTAGCAAGCAAGCAGCAAGCATGTGACGACAGTTGCAACAAGAAAAAGGTGTGGTATCAATTGACTCTTTCCAGAATCGCCGGCCCCCTCGTCCGATCTCCATCTCCTTCTACCTGGCAGCTATATACGTACTCCCATTCCCTCTGACAGCCTGCCTCTCGCCACCGTATCGCGGCTTGGCTTCCCTGGCTGGCGAATATCCTCACAAAGATACACCCGTCGTCTCGTACACGAAGGGGGCGATTCTCCTCGGCCGGCATGAGTCGCACAAGTAGAAAATATTTGGTCGAGGTTGAAAAATGCCTCCAATGTCCGTCCGTCCGAAAACGCCGTTTACGTTTGCCGCCTCAACGTGGTGTGCGCCTGCGCGATGCGACGGTGGTAGACGTCTCTCGTCTGTTCTCCCGACGTCCAAAGCCTGGCGGCCGCAAAGGGCTGGAGGCGGGCAAAACCGCCCAAAAAATAAAATAAAAATAAAAATAAAAATAAACGTCATGAGGTGCTAAATCGTGTACGGGCGACCTCTATTCGTGTATATTCCCTTGGTCCCGAAACCCCGTTGTAAATCCAAGTGGGAGAGACCTGTCCCGGAGGTGAGAATGACAAATGCGGTAAATCCGCCCAAAAACGCCCAGTCTTTTGGCACCATCGCCAGACACGGAGCTGGATGGCGCTCTGTGAACCGTCGCCCCAGTGGAGCCAGAGCGTGGTCGCGATGGCTGCTTGAAACGAAGGTGCGGAACGCCTGCGCGAGCGCCGCACGTGAGTTATTAGGCATTAGTCGAGGTGCAACCAAGCAATCGCCTTGTCTCTCCCTTCTCATGGGCCGCCCTCCTGGCACTCCACAGCCATTGCCAGGGCGTCGAGGCCGCTGCTGAGCGTCCTCGCGGCCACGGGGCGGCTCAGGAGGGGGAGGTTCATGCCGCGTATGTCCCAGGTGGCGCCGCTATTCGGCGAGGGCACCGGGTACTGCTGGTGGTGGTGGTTGCTCTCCCAGTGCGACGGCGCATCGCGGCTCCCGACGCTGCTTGTCGTCGTTGACGAGCGGCTGCGGCTCGAGGTGGTCGAGTTGCGTCGCGCCTCGGCCAGGGCCGCCTTGTGTGCGCGGTTGCTGCCCGACGAGCGGCTCTTGTCCTTGTAATGCGTCTCCAGGTGCTGCTTCATGTTGTCGGCGCGCGTAAACTTCTTCTGACATCCCGGGTACGTGCACTGGACGGCCTTCTCGGCCGTGTGGATCTTGGAGTGGCGCGAGGCGTGGCCCGACGTGGTGAACGTCTTTACGCAGCCGTGACTGTCGCGATACCGGCAGGGGTACCGCTTGCCAGGCCGCTGCTGCTCAGGCATCGCCGGCGCCGCCGAGCTGTCGTCGTCGAACGACATCGACCTGCTGCTGTCCGCGTAGGCCGGGCGCTTGGCCGGAGGCGCATCAGTGGGGTAGAGAGAGCCTCGCGAGTAGGCGTAGTCCCCTGAGGGCGTCAGGGGGGAGATGGGGTCGTTGCTCATCTGCGAGTCGTAGGAGTCTGATCGCAGCAGCTCTGGCGTGTTTGGTGACGACGAGTAACTGCGGGGGCTGGGGTGCGGGCGAGAGAGGGCATGGCTGGAGGGCTGGAAGGTCATGGGCTGTTGCCGCTGGTACTTGTCGTAGGCAGCACTGTCGTCGTTGAGTAGCGAGACCTGACGGCCCGCGGCGTCGCGAGCTTGCATGTCTGCCGAGTTGGTGGGGGGAACGTCCCGGCTGGGCGGTTTGTATGAAGCGGCCGTGGATGGAGCGATTGCCTGCGCTCTCCAAGTGTTTGGCCGTTGGTGATTCGAGGCAGCAGTAAATCAGGCTCCCGAAAGGAGCGCGCCTGAAGTCGGGATAGAGAGGCCAAGCCCTGTCGTGCGGCGGGGGGTGGTTGTTGAAGGCGACGCCGGGGAATGACGAGAGACGCAGGCGGTGGCGGTGATGGTGGTGGTGGCGGCGTCTGCTGCAACCATGGACAGGCAAGGCAGCACGGTGCGTTGGAAGCTGCAATCTGCTTCTGTCGTTTTCGCAGCTGTTGAATCGATTGGTCTTTGAGCGTTTGCAGGCCGGGTCCTAGCGGCGAAGTCTGCTAGCAGCGGTTGGGAAACGGCGCTGTCGGGCTGGGTGAGTCGAGCGTCTGAGGGCGGCGACGTTGAATGACGAAGGACCAAGACGGGATTCTTACAGAGGATGATGGGAGAAGCAAAAGGGCGAGGCGAGAGAGAGAGCGAGAGCGAGAAGAGGAGAGGGAGGTCGGGTGGGGAGAAGGAGACGAGAGGGATGGAGGGAGGGATGGAGTTTTGGCCAAACCGGTGTGTCGCGCATGAAACCCATACTGGAGATCGACAGGATCGAGGCGTCGCTGCTGTGCGGGTGCTGGTGCGGGTGCTGGTGCGGGTTAGCGGTGCGCTGCTGGGGTGCGCTCTGCTGGCTGGCGCTGACCCCCAGGGGCCCCAGGGCGGCCGCCTCACCCAAGAACGGCGTGCTAGTACGAGCAGCAGCGCCACGCTGCACCCGACTGGACGCCGACGCCTCCATGCAGAACCCATTACCACACCCCCAAGACCCCCCAGTGCCCACCTCAGCCTGCTGGACACCCGACAGGCACCCGGTCCGTGGGGCCCACAGGTCACTCGCTTGTACCGCGCACCTCGCCATGCATCTGTGTGGCTTGACTCGTACTCGAACCTATTCGTACCCCATCTGGCTCAGGGGCCAGCCATTTCTCGTCATCAGGTCAGAAGCAGCATTAGAATGCCCAAGGCTTCCTCTGGGGCCGTCGGCGGCGGGGCGAAGTGGAACCGGCCCCGTTGTGTACTCGTACGAGTACTCGTACCTACCCTAGGCGGTGCTCAGGACCCTGATGTCCACCAAAGTCTCAATCGTGAGCCCACGACTTGTCCTGCTGCGCTATCACCGCCCTTTCGTCAGGGCAAGGAACCGAGTAATAGCATACTCGTACGTAGCCTCAACCCTCCGCGAATGTACCGCCGCCTATGCGGCCGCGGTGGCATCAGCATCGCGACTGCAGACAATCTCGTTGCAGACTTCCCCCGGTATGCCCGGTATGCTTGTCGCGAGCCGCGACCAAGATGCGCAGCCGCCGCAAAACACAATGGTGCCACAGGTTCGCGCGACGCATCCAGAGACGCCAGGGGTCGCGCGACATCAGGACCCGCTGGGCTCCCTGCGCCTGGCCGGTGCAATCCCAACGCATATCTCCCAGCACACGGTTTCTCGCTCAAGGGCACGCCCCGATGCATCATCTCGGAGGATTCCTGCATACATACGCAAAGCCCTCGTATGTACTCGTAGGGCTCACGCTCCTCCGGCTCGCGTGGAAGTTTGCTGCTGGCTGGCCGCTTGGGGCAGATGATGGCCACGGCTCCCTCAACCCGGTTCCCCCTCGTACACGAGGCGGGGCCAGGGCCCATGGCAGACTTCCCAAAATTCGCCTCTTCAACCTCCTACCCGCCATGGCACGCATCGTCATCGTGACCTGACCCTCTTGCTCGACAAACTCTGAAAGTTGTGCCAAGTATGGACTGCTTCACCCGCGTCGCCATGTCGAGGAGCGCCAGCGCTGACAGGGCGGGCCTCCAGCGGGTCACTGGGGTGTGTGCTTCTGCGTCTGCTTCTGCTCCTTGCTTGCTTCTCGTCGCAATCGGGCAGCGGGGAGCTGACGCCTCATCCAGATCCAGGGTCGTGCCAGGGTCCAAGTCCGTCTTTGAGGCGCCAGCCAATAATCGGACAGATCGAATACGGTCGAGCTGGCAGGGACTTGGGCTACATGGACATGATTGGCCAAACGCTCGACAACACCACAACACACGCAACCTCGTCTACCTCGCCTCTACTTGGGCGGGATGCGATTCTTCACAAGGCCATGGTGCCATGAATGCCGTTGCCGCCGCTCCGGCTTTAAGCTCCATGGTGGTTGTGACTTTCAACATGTCGCGGCGGGGTGTTTCCTCCGGCCCGTCACTTTTCGCACCTTTCTCCTGGCTGGCGGCGTCTCCTTGCCCCGACGTCGCCGGGAGAAGCTGGAGCTATCCGGTTCGGGTTCTGCTCTTGGGCGTCTATCGGTCTGCCCGCTGGGACCCCAGCTCATGCCACGTCGATGTCACAGGAGCCGCCGTCGGTCGAGTGCCTGAAGCCCATCATTGCTGAGCGCCACCACGCCAAAACAGTCTTGGAAGAGGGTAAAAGAACTCATGCAGTTCCGTCTCGGTCCCACGAGGGCACGGGGTTGACAAGGCTGGGGAGGGGTGGGCAGTATCAGGGTACACAGCCGGGTGGGTCGGAAATGCCGCCCACTCAGTCGCTGGAAATGACTGACGGACGGGCAATCCATCATCATCTGGACGACGAGTACCGACTAAGCTGGCCGAGCAGTGCGGCCAAGAGCTGCAGCTTCTCGACGCGCGAATTCAGAGCATTGATTGGCAAGGTAGCCATGTGATGTGATGTGAGGGGAGCTGTGAGGGGAGCTATGAGGCAGCAGGCGAATGGTGAGGGGAATGAAGGGTTTGAATGCCTCCCGTCGTTTCCCGTGTTCCCGTTCCTGGTGGCTTGCTGAAGACACGGCCATCAGTGACGGACAGCCGAAACAAGACTGGATCACGATAGCGCCACCAGAGGAAGACATCTCTGAGGCCAGTCTGCCATTCGAAACAGAGAGGGAGGGGAATCGGAGAAGCGCATGAGCAGTTGGCTGTTGCCGTCCGTGTAAAGGCAGATTCGTCTCATTCGCACAGCATCACAGCGTCGTGTTAGTGGCAACGAGCGACCAGTGAGCATCGCCGGGATGCTTCTCGCTCGGCCACCGGGGGCGCAAGAGCAGCGAGAGAAATGTGCATGGACGTCAACCGGTCGGGCAATGGTGACAGCACTGCGTCAAGCAAGACCGAACAGCAGAAATGCTCCTGTTCCTTGAAAGCCGCGCTGCAGAACGCTGCGTGAGCTACGTGAGCATCGACGGTACGCATGGAATCGGGTGTGTGGCGCTTCGAGGATCTGACCCTTGGACGAGCGATCGAGATTTCCCTTCCTCTCGGCCAGTGACGAGCCCCCAAGGAGCAAGAGGCGCCCCGCTCCTGCCCGCCCCGCCAACTCGCAACCTGCAGCCCGCAACCCTGCATGCAAGACGGAAACAGAGGAGGAACGAAAGGGTTGCCTGCCTCGCACCTGGCAAAAGGCAGGCAAGAGGCACGCACGCCGCACGAGACGGGAAAGAAGCTGCATCACTGGCAGCGCGAAAGCCTCGCTTGCCCGTGGCTGACGCATACGACACAGTGACCGCAAGTGCTACCTACGCCCTGGTGTGAGTGCAGCACCTTCAGGCGCACTCCGCCGCCGCCTCTCCACCCCCCACCCTCCAGCGCCATCTTATTCCATCATCGAAAAGGACGACATCACAGCTCCCGCAACAACAAGTCGAGCATCGCGATGCTGCTCTGGCGCTCATCTTCGCCATATGGGGCATCGGGTGACCTCGAAAACGCGCAGAATGGACATGACCCTGCAAACCCTCGGTTCCATTGATTGGCAGGCACGGGCTTGTGAAATTGTGCAGCCGCGTCCCTGATGAGTGATAGTCACTCTCATCATCCACTATCGCGAACTCCGGAAGCGATGCTGCTGCCATTGCCAACACGCCCATGTCGCGCGCGCAAGCTTTCCATGGCGGCAAACTTTCACTGTGCCCCACCCCAATGTCCCTTGGCTCTCCTCCAGAGTTGTCACCAAATATCGTGGTCATCCGTCAGGTCTTATACAAAGTGGATGGAGGAGCACCCCCTGTGCAACCGCATCCGGCGATGCGTTCTTCACCCTGCCGCCTGACTGAGCCCTTTTTTCTTCCCAGCTGGAGTCTCAACATCCCACGGCCGTGTACTCTCTCTCTTCTTTCCCTTGTCTTATCATGCCCATCAGTGCGGTCCATCTCCGCGCACCCCGGCTCCAGCCACCGCAATCGTCGCCCACCCGTTCCCGCCAGAGTGGACAGGAAGTGAGAGGTGACAGCCCTGGCATGCCTGCCGCCTTGCCCTGCGTCAACGACGTCATCGATGCGACAGCTCGCGCCAAGGCCCACGATACGAAACAGGTTGCTTTTCCGGGTCTGGGGGTGTGCTTCCTGCGGTTGGGTCCCAGCGGGTGTTCCGTCAGAATAAGGGTCCCGCTTTGGGCCGGGGTCGCCGTGATGGCGGGGCCTACGAGTCCGCCGTCGAATACTACGAGTATCATTACGACCACAGCAAGGCAAGCCCAAGGGCTGACGTGATGCGCGTCAGGGTAGCAGGAGAAGACGATGCGGATACGCATGTGCGGACGGGGATGGCGACGCTGACTGATGACCCCGGTGCGAGCACGTGGTGAGGATTGTTTCCTGGCAGAGCGACCTGCTCTCACGCAGTGCGGCCACATCTCCAGATGCAGAGGGCGCCCATGGCCCATTTCCCTGGATAGAAATCCCCGTTCGCGAAAGTTCCATGTTAAACCCCGAGTTGCACGCATGACATGTCAGTTTCGGCAATGCCCATGCCCACTATGATGTAGGTAGCCGGCCTGTCGTGCCACGCTCTCCGATCATGGCATCTCTCAATGCTGTGCAACAAGCCCATAAAGGGGTCTTGCTCAAATGGTGCACTCTTTTTGCATGTGGGCGATGCTGTTTCCTTGCGTTTCCCATCATCGCCATGCTGGTGGACCATGGACGACAACACTCACGCACATGGGCCATCGACATCTCGTCCAGCATCTACCCCGTTTCTTTCTAGTTCATTGCTTCTTCCGTCCATGTCGCGGCTCGTGGCCACCTTGGCTGCCTGGACCTGCATAACAACTTTAACAAACAATGCCCACGTGCATACGCACACGCGAGGGACCGCTGGAGAGCTCTCTCTCCTCCGTCCGCCTGCCAGCCCTCGTACCCGGAAACGCCTTGTTCGCCGCATGGCCTATATGAACCGCCTTCCGAATGCCTCAAGTATCATCGCGCCGTGCGCGCCAAATGACAAGGGTCATGTTTCGTCAAGAAAAGCAAAAATAGGGGAGGTCTTCACTCTTGGTAGCCTCCCATTGCACACCGCTCCCACAGCGACCGCCCAGCGAGGTGGCCCAAAGCAATTCGCGTCCGCCCATCTGAGCGATGCTTTTTGGCACCTCACTGCTTCCGGCTCGGCGGCGGTCCCATCTTCGTGGCACCGGTATCGACCCGCTTCGACGCCGGCAGCTCTGGCACCTTGAACCCGCCATTCGAGTTCGAGCTCGAGCCTCCCCCAATCTGCGTAAACGAACCGCCCTTGAACCATCGGTCTTCCTCGGCCTTGCGTTTCCTGCCGAGTTCTGCCTGCATCTTGGGGTCGACCAGCTCCAAGCCCTGCACAGGCGTAAAGGTAATGGACGAGGTTGTACCGACGGATCCTCCCGCCGCGCTTCCTACGCCCGCTGCACGAAGGCCTTTGCCTCCTAGGTCCATACCACCAGGTTGGCCAAACGCCCCGATGCTAGAGGCGGCGCCGCCTCCTGCTGTGTTGCCTCCTCCCCAGCCCTTGTTTTTGGCGCTGAGCTTCGCTCGAGTGCGGTTGTCCACCTGCAGGGCTCGGATCCTGCCGTCGTTTTGCTGTCCGATCATGCCCATGCCCACCGTGCCCTCTCCGGTGCCGTAGCCGACCTCCTTCTCCTCCTTGCCAAAGGCCATGCGGTTCTGTGACTTGCGCATCTCGGTCATGGCCAGTGCCTCCTTGGCCTTCCTCGCTCGCCGACCTCCTCGCTTCCGCGAAGGCTTTTCGTCGGGTATGGGAAGAGCCCGCTGGCCCTTGTTTGGCGGAGGCTCCGTAAGCTTCTCAAGGCGCTCGAGACACGCAGACTTCAGGTCATCGCCGGTTCTCCCGTCGGGGCTGGAGTGAATCCTGTCCACACGGGCTGCCAGCACCAGCTTCGCCGCAACGATTCTCATGGCCTGCCTCTTCAGGTCGTTTGGAATGTGTTGAATCATATCCGAGTGGTACAGGTAACCTTGCTGGCGGATTCCGATGTTCGTGGCCAGGCCTGCCTGTCTCTTCTTGGAACCCCACGAGGGGAGGTTGCAAGCCGGAGTCTTGGACAGGCCAGTCAGGCCGCCGGCTGCGTTGAGAAGCTGCGCGGCTGTGAGAGACCCGATGAGGGCCGTCAGGTTGGGTGCAAACAGAGTCATCCGTGATTGGACATATTCCATCAGAGTATGCTTGGCCTTGTGAAGAGAAATCGTCATGTCGCAGGCCCGTCGCACGCGCTGCAGCTCTTCCTCGCTCATTTCTTCTCCTTTGGAAGTCGTCGCTTCCACCGTCACAATCATGAGGGATGGCCCATCCAAGACAGCCTTGAGCCCCATGCCCATGGGGTTGGCTGCGGACGTCTGAAGAGCCTTGATGCTGTCCGAGTCCAGGGGCCCGTTGCCAATGATGGTCACCACCTTGGCGTACTCCAGGGGCGTGGTGACGAGCCTCTCGAGTTCGGGGAATCGAGTCGAGTAGTGGTCGCGTATGAACTTGTGGACAAGGGCCACCTCGCCGTCGATCATGGTCGACAGGTTGTTCGACTGCGTCAACAGGCTGTATTCGGGATGGTCCTCGATGTTTCCGACGACCGACGTCTGCGTGGAGGACTGGGCTCGGTAGTGCGCAATTTTCTGTAGCGTTGGAACCAGACTGTTAGGGCTACCTCTCCGGAAGTCGATGTAAACGCGCCGTCTCCTAGGGTTGACGTCCTGGAAAGGAGAAGTGCTTACCTCGAGAACTGGCTCAAGAGTCTGCATCAGGCTGGCCACACTGCGGACGTCCTTGACCGCACCCAGCTGCATCTTCTCTACTCTGGCCTTGGTCGCCTCGGCATCTTGCAGGTCATGCAAGTCGTTGCCGGTGTGGTCGCCCGGCGACTCATCCTTGATGCCATTTTCACCATCCACGTCCATGGCATCACGTTTGCCCTCTGGGTCCTCATTCTCGCCCGGCAGGAGGCCATCGTCGTCGTCCTCGGCTTCGTCCCCCGAGCTCCCGAAATCGTTGAGCAGTTCTTCCGCGACTGTCGACATGGTGGCGGCGGCTTGGTCACAACTTGCGACCGGATGGAGGTGTTGAGGTTGTGTAAAAGGGAGTTGGAGAGAGCAAGTCGGAATAATTTCATGGCAGGCGGCGAGGCTGAGGTGAACGCCGCTTGCGCGACCTGGTCCGTGCACCACCAGCAAAGTACGCCACCGCCCAAATTTCGAGCCTCGTGAGACAGCGAGACGGACACCACATCGCAACCACCTGCGTCTCGCCAAGCCTCGCTTTCCCATAATCAGCCCTCAGTCTACGCGCTGCAGATTCCCCTTCACAATGGAGTCCGCGAGGGGCCCTCCGAGGGTCAAGAACAAGGCTGCTGCGCCCGTGCAGATCAGCGCCGAGCAGCTCCTCCGCGAGGCCGTCGACCGACAGGAGGTCTCTCTTCAGGCCCCGACGCAACGATTCAGCGATCTCGAGGAGCTGCACGAGTACCAGGGCAGGAAGCGCAAGGAGTTCGAGGACTACGTGAGGCGCAACCGCGTCAGCCTTCATAACTGGACGCAGTATTCGTCATGGGAGCTGGAGCAGAAGGAGTTTGCGCGCGCGCGCTCCGTCTTCGAACGAGCGCTCGATGTTCTCCCCCACAGCGTCCAGCTATGGATACGGTACATCGAGGCGGAGATGAAGTCGCGGAACATCAACCACGCGCGGAACCTGCTCGATCGTGCCGTCGCGATACTGCCCCGTGTCGACAAGCTGTGGTACAAGTATGTCTACATGGAGGAGATGCTGGGCAACGTCCCAGGCACCCGGCAGGTGTTTGACCGGTGGATGCAATGGCAGCCAGACGAGGCGGCGTGGAGTGCGTACATCAAGCTGGAGAAGCGGTACGGCGAATTCGAAAGGGCACGCGACATCTTCCGGACCTTTACCATGGTCCATCCCGAACCCCGAAACTGGATCAAATGGGCCAAGTTTGAGGAAGAGTTTGGCACCAGCGACTTGGTGCGAGAGGTGTTTGGAGGCGCAGTGGAGGCGTTGGGCGACGAGTTTGTTGACGAGAGGCTGTTCATCGCCTACGCCAGATTCGAAGCCAAGCTGAAGGAATACGAGCGCGCTCGGGCCATATACAAGTATGCCCTCGACCGCCTCCCGCGGTCCAAGTCGATGATTCTGCACAAGGCGTACACGACCTTTGAGAAGCAGTTTGGCGACAAGGACGGCGTCGAAGACGTGGTGCTGTCAAAGCGGAGGAAGTATTACGAGGAGCAAGTTAGGGAGAATTCCAAGAACTACGATGCCTGGTTTGACTATGCCGGGCTCGAAGAGTCGTCTGGGGATGCGGACCGTATCCGAGACGTCTACGAGAGGGCAGTCGCCCAAGTGCCGCCCACCCAAGAGAAGCGGCATTGGCGGAGATACATCTACCTCTGGACATTCTACGCCATCTGGGAGGAGCTCGAGGGCAAGGACGTCGAACGGGCGCGGCAAATTTACAACACGTGCCTGGGCCTGATACCGCACAAAAAGTTTACGTTTGCCAAGATCTGGCTGCTCGCGGCCCAGTTTGAAGTGCGGCAGGGCGAGCTGACAGCCGCGAGGAAGCTGCTCGGCCGGGCCATCGGCGTGTGCCCCAAGGACAAGATCTTCAACGGCTACGTCGACCTCGAGCGGAAGCTGTTCGAGTTTGTGCGGTGCCGGACGCTGTACGAGAAGCACATCGAGTTCAACCCGGCCAACTGCCAGACGTGGATCAGGTTCGCGGAGCTCGAGCGCGGGCTCGACGACCTCGAGCGGACGAGGGCCATCTTCGAGCTCGCCGTCGCCCAGCGCCAGCTCGACATGCCCGAGCTGCTGTGGAAGGCGTACATTGACTTTGAGGAGGAGGAGGGCGAGTACGGGCGCGCGCGCGAGCTGTACGAGCGCCTGCTCGACAAGACGGGCCACGTCAAGGTGTGGATCAGCTACGCGCACTTTGAGATCAACATCCCCGAGGACGACCAGCAAGAGGACGAGGAGCAGGAGGAGCAGCCCGTCAGCGACGAGGCCAAGGCACGCGCGCGCAGCGTCTTCGAGCGCGCGCACCGCAGCATGCGCGACAGGGACCTCAAGGAGGAGCGCGTGTCGCTGCTCAACGCGTGGCTGTCGTTTGAGCGCACGCACGGCGCCGCCGACGACGTCGACGCCGTGCAGCGGCAGATGCCCCGGCGGACCAAGCGCCGCCGCAGGCTCGACGACGACACCTTTGAGGAGTACGTCGACTACGTCTTCCCCGTCGACGACCAGCAGGCCAAGAGCCTGTCGAATGTCCTGGCGCTGGCGCAGAAGTGGAAGCAGACGGGCGGAGACCTGTCGGGGGCTGGGTCGTGAACGCGCGGTGCGTCCGTCTTCCATCTGCGTGGTGTTTGTTTGTCTGTCTGTCTGTAGCCAGTCCCTCCTATGCATGCATCAAGTTGACCTCGGCGTCTGCGCCCGGCCGCCTCGCCTCATGCTGCGTCCCGACCCGGCCGCGCAAGCACATGGCCCCAGCCAGCGCCCACGCCAGCCGACGGGAGGCTCGGGCCAGGCCTCGCGGCTGGACGCCAGGGGGGGTGTGCGCGTTATGCCGTTGACGTGGGGTCCGACTCTGCAGTTTGGAAAGCCACGTTGCAGACCTTCTCACCACGCAGCAGCCACTTGCCGGATGGGAGACGCAGAAGTGAGGCGAGCGAATCGTCATGGTCGTCATTCATTCATCGGCGTACGTCGTACCTTGTCTAGCTACATGTCCAACAGCCCAGAGCTGGAAAAATCAAGCGGGAATGAAAATCAGAAGTCAAGTCAGCCGTAGCAGTCCACCCACCGCGTCCGATCCCGATCCCACGCCCGGCCCTGCATCTGGCTCGTCTCACCTGCAGGGCCGTCTTTTCCGGCACCCAGTACAGCACCTAGTATCATCGCCCGATCCGACCCCCTAGCCCATCGTCGTCCAACAGTCTTGGCCAACGCACACACGTCGTGTGCCCGTCGCTAGCAAGCCCACATGGCCCCTTGCCGCGAGCCGCCTGCTTCTCCCCCTAGCTCGAGCCCACGTCCCCGGATGCCGTGATCCGTCCTCTCGGGTGCGCGCCGGTTTGTCTCCTCGGGTTGTGCCACTTAGTGGCGGCGATGGTCTGTCACAATTCATTTATCATTAGTTATTCCTTTTAATACATGCGTATGCGTGGAAAGAAGAGAAGAAGGTAGTCAACGACGCTCGCGCGAGAGGAGGGAATCAAGGGAGACATCTGAGGCTTGTTCCATCATGCATCTCAGGTCTCCCATGTAAGAGTCATGCCACGCAGCACAGCACAAGTCAGTCATCCAAAGCAGCTCTTCTCTGTTGGTTTAAACCGTGCCGATTTGTCTTACTCCCGGCCCGTGGCGCCAGATCAAGTGCCCATTCAAGCACGTTGCTGTCGCTCGTGATGAGCCATGGCTTCGTCATCGCAAGTCATGAAATGTCGTTAAAGACGGTGGCAGGTAACTCTGCGTGTGACCTGCCAGGGGCGAAACGCCAGAGGATTGACCCAGAGCGTTGCAAGCAGCTCGGGACGGCAGCATATGGTCCAGTCCAGACGACGTCTCATCGGTTGTAGCCAATGGGCGGCGCTGGGAGCCTGCCGGTACCATGCGGGTTTTCGTCGTAGTATCGTGGTCCGTAGTCGTCGTCAGAATCGTAGCCGCCATATCGTGACCGTGGACCCGCAGGCAAGCTGTCGGCTCTCCTGCTGCCGCTGCTGGGATTGCGTCGCCGTTTGCGCTCCTCCTCGCGCCGCTCGTGGCGGCGGACCTTTTCTTGCTTGAACTCCTTGCACTCGTGGGTCATTTCCTTGACCTCCTTCAGCTCCTCAATGGCGCCTTTGATGCCCAAGGCGGCGATGCCGACTGATGCTGCGTCCTGCATCATGGCCTTGGTCTTGAGCTTCTTGGCCTCGTCCGGGCTGAGGCGCCCCTCCTTTACGGCCTTTTGCCGTGCCCGCCTCTTCTCCATGCTCTGGTAGACTCCATGTGCTGCGTGGATGGTGGCAACGGTTGCAAGACCAGCTGTCAAAATTTGCTTACCTCTCATCTTCTTGGCCCTCTTCTCATCCTCATCCGAGTCCCCGAGGTCGGATTCCGACCCGTAGCCAGACCGGCTGGTGCCTCGCCGGCGAGACGAGTCCCGGTGGCTGTTGCGGTGCGGGCGCTCCGACTCGTAGTCTCCTCCTCGGCTGCGGCCACCCTGCCGGCTATCTTCGTCATACATGTCGTCCGAGTACCGGCGGGAGCGGCGCGAGCTACCGCGGTCGTCAAAGTCATCCTGCTCACGGCGGCGATAGTCGTCAACGGGCGCCACAGCGCCGCCGCCGATGCCGAGCTTGGCCAAGCTGTTTCGAGCCTTGTCGACGACGCTGCGGCTCCGGCTGCGCTGACGGCGGCCATCTGGGGATGGGCTCCTGGAATCGTAGTCGCGCCCGCGGCTTCGGGACCGCGAGTGATCAAGCACCTTCTTCGCCCCGAAAGCACCGAGTCCAGCCGTGGCCAGAGCAGCGAGGCCGGTTCCGCCGCCGCCGCCGCCGCCGCCGCCGCTCTGCGACCGGGCGCGGGAGCGAGAGCGGCTTCGCCCAGTCAATTTGTCCTCTTCAATGTCCTTCTTGGATCCGTTGATCAGGCGGTTTCCGACCAAACCACCAATGACCGACTCGGCGAGGCCAAGCTTCCCGTGATTGTCGCTCTGGGCGGCGTCGACGGTGGCAGCACCGGCGGCGGCAGTGAGAATACGCTTTGTCTTCTCGCCCTTCCAACCGCCGGGCTCCTTGGCCACTCGAAAAGCTTCGGTGGCGCCAGCCAAAAGCGACGCCATGGCAGCCTTCTGAATCTTGTTGGCGCCGGGCCCGCGGGAGCGCTCGCGGGAGCCCCCGCGAGACCCCGAGGGGCTGCCGCGACGGCTGCGGGTATCGGAGCGCTTGTCGTCGCCGCCGCCGCCGGTGAAGGACTTGACGGCCGCCCCCAGACCGGTGGCGGCAATGGCACTCTCGAGGAAGTTCTTGTGGCCCTTTTTCTCCTTGGAGCCCTCTTCGTCGTCGGAGTAGTACTCGGTGATTTGTCCCTCACGGCCGCGGTGGAGGATGTACGTCGTCTTCTGGTCCTTCTTGGCCTGCTGCTTGCTATAAAACTCGGCGCCCTGGTACCCGGCGAGGGCGCCAAAGCCGGCGAGGGCAGCCGACGAGAGGGCGTTGCGGTGGACGTCGGTGCCGTCCGTCTTGGCCTCGTGGCGGTCGTAGAGCTCCTTGCCGCCTACGAGGAGGGCGGCGCCGGCTACGGCGGCAATGATCTTCTCCTGCTTGGACATGCTCTTGCGCTTGGACAACCTGCGGTCCTCGTCGTCGTAGTAGGAGCTGCCGCCGCCGCGCCGCGAGTGGCGGTCATAGTCACGGTCGCGGTCGTAGCGAGCGTCGTAGCTGCGGCGGTACTCGTAGTCGTCCTCGTAGTAGCCGGGCTCAGCGGAGCGGGCGCGGCGCGGGTGAGGTCCCGCAGGCGGGGGGAAGTCTCGACGAATTTCCTCGACGGACAGTTCGCTGTCCTCGCGGAGCCGGGGGACCAGCTCTCGCGTCGAGTGGGTTTTGGTGTATTCGCGGGTGTCGAGGAAGCGAGGGTCTCTGTCGTCGCGCCGGTCCTCGCGGACGTAACGGCGGGGGTAGTCCCGCTCGTACGGGTCGTAGCTGGCCATTCCAGCGACGAGAGTTGGGTTCCGTCGGCGGCGGCGGTTCAGTCACAGCAGGGCAATAACAGACGGATGCCGGAACCTGACGCAGTAGCAGTCGCTTTTGGAGCGAGTGGTGATGATGCCGAGTGGTTGGGAGGTGAAAAACCGAAGGTAGGTCGGAGGATGGGCAGGAGCACCTTTGGCAACAAATGGGCATCAAAGAGGCACCTCAGTGTTCACCCACCTAGCGATTCAGGGCGGGGCAGGACGTAGGCTTCCAGCAAGATCCTTGCAGCTGTCCATGCAGCTCCAGGTTCCAGCAACTTACGGGCCTGCGCTGGGCTGCCGCCCTTAACAGCGCTTGACCGCCTGACAGGCCTCCAGAGTCCAGCTGCTGGGCATCTCGAGATGTCCTGCAGCGCACCCACGTCGGGGCCCTCTTCGTTCTTCATCCCTTCGCTTCTCCTCTGCTCTCCACTGCCGTGGGCCATTCACGGAGACGCAGACCGAGGCACGGCGCAACGAGGACCTTGGATGCCCGAAGCCAAGCAAAACCATCCAAGGTGCCCATGCCCCAGGCGCCCCATACAACAAGGTGCCTGTAGCCCCGTGGCCTTGGCTCTGTCTGGGTCGCGACGCCCCGACGCGTGTCGAGCAAACCGCGCATGAATGTCTCTGTCTTGCTTGTTGCCAGTTTGCCGAGGCCGCCTCGGGAGCCTCTTCCCCCTATCTACATGGCCCCTGCCAGCGCTGGCCCAACGCAGGCAGACACGGTCCTACAAACACCACGGGGCAAGCAAAGCAGGATGTCATGCCTACTCCGTACCGCTGGGCTGTGCTCACAAGCCACCACAAGGAGCAACACCACTGCACCGCAGGCCCCCAGCCACAACGTCGCCCCACCCGAGAGGCCAGCGTGACGTTGATTAGCCCGTGCGCACCGGCCCGCCACCAGCCCCACCAAGCCACATGCATGTCTCTCTCATTCTGTCATCCACCAACCACCAACACCGCATCACCAACGACCAACAAGTGATGGCATGTCACTGCGCTCTGCTTGTGTCGCCCCGGGTTTGTTCCATCCAAAGTCCACCGCCACCAACTGCCTCCTCGTATTAGGCTGCCGTCCGCGATATTTGCTGTCTCTCCGGCCGCCCATCTCCTGCCCAACCCGCTCTGGAGCACAGCAACCACCACACGCACACGCGCGCACACACGCGCACACGCGAAGATGGACACGCCAACACTTCCGCCTCACCTCGCCGTTGCTTATTTCCCTCTCACGGCGGCTCACCTCCCGCCCGTTGCGGCAAACCTCCCCCCTCCCGGCCTCCCCTCGGCTCGCCCACGCCACTCCCGCGCTGCTGGCTGACCGTCGCGGCCGTTGGAGCTTTGGTCAAGCACCTTCCGTTGCTCGTTGCCCGCAACAGGCAGGTCCAGTGCCAAAAAAAGCGCTGGCTTACGAGTACAATGTCACCTCGCCTGTGCGTTTCCCCGAGCTACTATTCTCAGACAAAGGCGGGCCCCATTCGCAGGGTATCCGTACATACTCGTATACCTACTCGCAAGGTAGGTAAAGGAGCTGGTCGGTCCCATCGACGCACGCTGTTCCAGCCCCCAATTGTCCGTCTCACGAAACTCGAACTTGCGCCTCCGCACGCCTCAGGTTGACGGCGGTGCTCACTCACCAACGCGCCCCAGGCATTGATTCATCACTGCGGCGCGGACGCTGGCCCAAGCAGCAGGCCCTTGCCGCCGCCACTCACCTGCTGCTCCGCAACCAGTAACCTGTGCCAGACATGCATGTACGACGGTAGCATGCATGGATGAACATGACGAATATCCCGTATTCCCCGCCCCACGGTTTCTCAGCTTCTCTCCGTCTGTGCTGGCGTGCATGTATGTATGTACCTGTACACATGTAAGATGTGTACCTACGTAGTCGCCTCGCCATGGGCCCCGTCTGCCATATATAGACCCGGCACCTCGCTTGCTCCCACGTCCTCCCTCCTTTGACCTTTCCCGTTATTCTTCTCGTCTCCAACGGTCGTTTTGTGTGTGTGAAACGCAAAGTCTCTGTCTGTCTCTGAAACTCCGTTGCGGTCCGTTGATACATTCACGTCCAACACAATGATGCTCCCCGTCGTCTCGCTCGCCCTCCTCGCCGGCCTTGGCGCTGCTGCCAACGTCGACCGACGCCAGACGTATGCTCTCCCTTGCATGCTGTTGAAGTCCCCGTGAGCTGTTGGCGGCTGACATTGGAACCCCCAGCACCAGCACCAACACCAACCTCTTCTCCATCCCCGTCCAGCCAAGCAGCAGCCGCGAGGGCGATCAGTCCGTCACCCTGCCCGTCATCACCGGCAGCTCCTCCGTTCCCACCGGCTCTGGCACCAAGTCCAGCACGGGCACGGGCACTTCTACGGGCACTTCTACGGGCACCGGCTCCGAGACGTCGCACACGGGCACCGCTGCGCCCACCACCGTCACCGTGTCGTCCTCGGGCACCGGCTCCGGCACGTAAGTTCCCCCCTGCCACCGCAATCGGCACATGGAAGCGAATAGGTGCTCACTCTCCCGCAGCAAGACGGCGACCAAGGACACGAGCACCAGCAAGAGCAGCGCCGCCGGCAGCTCATCCGGCGGCTCCTCTGCCACCGCGACGCCGACGGGCGGCAGCTCCAGCGCTTCCCCCTCGAGCACGCGCGCCGCCTCGTCCACCTCCAACCCGGCCGCCATGGTCACTGCCTTTGCCAACAACGCCGTGGCCGGCGTCATCGCCCTGGCCGGTCTCGCCGTTGCCCTCTAAGCCGAGGACCGTCCAAAGAGCCCATCACGGGCCGCTCTGTATTTCATACCGTAATACTTACTGCATCGGACACGACAATGGGAACTATGCGCAAGTCAGCTCCAACCTTGTTCTCTTCTGCACACCCACCTACCTACCTACCTTATTTAGCTACCATACAGCTCGCTCGACCCAAGACATTAATGACCAGTTTTTGATTATTTTTGATCCTTAATCGTACAATACAACAATGCCGCAGCTACATCGTACCAGGCTGTCTGTCTGTCTAGGTACCTTGGCATCAAATGCAAATGGGCAACATTCTCTGCCCCCTGGAAAAAGAACCCCTCGAAATGCATCGGTGAAAAAAGCAGCTGTGCCATTGCCAAATCACATCCCATGTGCCTGCCCTTTTGTTTGCCGCTTTTTTTGTCATGGTTTTATCGCTCGTCGCCAATTTTTCCTCATCTCCCTCCCTGCCCTTCTGCAAATCCTCGTACAATGTGGGCCTCACAGGCGAACCACGAACGAGTCCCTCTCAACGTCGCTGTGGCCAGGGTCGTCGAGGCCTGGCTGGCGCCCCACCACGATCCACGCGGATGCGCATGCCGCGACCTGGCCACCGTGGCATGTCTGCTACAGGCTGCGATGACTTTCCAACCCAAGGCCCGCGGAGCCCCGTGTCTCCTCAGTCAACGCAGCCAGAGCAAATCCAGGTCGAAACCAAAAATGCCGAGGGTCCTGTCCATTAATTCCTCCTCTCATCCCCACAAGCCCCAGGCACCGGCTGCTTCGGGTTGCACAGAACCTCCTGGGTTTTGCCTTCCATGTCGTGCTCTTCGACCCAAACCCAACAAATAACCATGCCCACGCCCCCCTCTCTCAACTCTCGTTAGACCCCGCTGCCCCAGAAAGCATTCCTCTGCCGAAAGTCTTCAGAGCCCCCGTGGCTGCCAGCAGGTTGCCATAGCCTCACTCTCCCGAGACGAGTTTCCGGGGGGAGTCCAGCGCATTCCAAGAGTCCACCCTGCCCAGCATCAGATTGCCCTCCGTGTGCGCCATGAAGGGTAGAAAACCGACTCCGCATACATCGTTCAGTTTCAGAACCGGCGAACAAGACCGCAACTCGTACACATTCTGATCATTGGTAGATGGCCAACCAATGGTCGACCAAGCTGCGCTGGCGACCTGAAACGAAATTCGTGAATGTTATCTCGCCCGGCCTGTCAAGGACCAAGATGACAACAACTGTTCTGGCCCAGGTCCGACTGCATTGGACCCGGGCCCGCCGCTCGCCATAAAACGAAAAGCAGCCACCAGCCCCATTGGAAAACCCCGCCGCCCCCTTTGTGCGCCAAGAGCTTATGGCTGATCAGCTTTGCGTCCATCTGTGTGGATTCCGTTTGGCAGAGCATTCGCGGTAGACTCGTCGCCGTGTCCGTTGACTGCGTCCGAGGCCACGGCGGCCTTGGCGTTTACACCCTTCTCCGCCTCAACATCCTGGCCAGAGCTGACCGGCCCGCCAAGCATGGCACAGCCCGAGGGGGAGAAGTCCGGGACTTCCGCGGAGAGCTGGCTGGCTCCTCCGTGTCCGACTGCGGTGCCATTGACCATTCCGTTCATTCCGTGCCCGTCAGGGAACTGCTGGAATTGCGGTTCCCCCTGGGGGTTGTAGCTCAAAGGTGGCGATGCGCCGTACGGAGCGGGGGCAATCCCGTTGAACTGAGGCCCGAAGTTGTATGCGCGGTTCTTGAATGTCAGGTGTGAAGGTCCGTTGTTGCGAGCGAAATCATCGCGCTCGTCCATGGGCAAGACGAAGCTCTGCCAGGCCGTTCTCCGGCGTAGTCGCTCAATCTCATCTTCGCCCACGACAAAGTCGAGCTCGGTCGACGACTCGCACACGGCCCGGATCATGCCCATATCCGACGTAAGCTCCCTTATACGCTTAAACGCCGCGACAAAGTGCAAGTTGACAAAGCCTTGCGAGTCCATCCGCTTGCGGAGATACATGTCCTTGCAGAGGTTCTCAATCGAGAAGTAGTACTCAATCTGGTTCTTGAGAAGCGACAAGACGACGTTGTCCCAGTACGGCTGAGGCTGGAATGGCACGCCAGACAGCGGAGCCATGGGGTACTCGTAGGGGCTAAACTGTGTCTGGACAGGTGGGAGTCGCGATGCTCCATTCGGCAACGACATGCGGTGGAAGTTTGCACCAGCGCCATTTCGACCTCGCCCACCTCGCTGTGGAGGGGGCATGAACATCTGGTTGTGGCCGCCTTGCCTCGGCGGAGGGCTGTAAGGGCCTTGTGGCCTCGCTGGCATCGGCCCTGACGCGAATCCGGCGGTGTTGTGCTGATGTTGCGAGTGAGAGCTGATGGAGTGGTGTCCGCCTCGGCCACGATATCCTCCACGCCCTCTCTCACCGCGACCTTCTGGGCGGTCTCGTGCGCCATGGCCCTGATCCTATTGGAATATTTTGTTTAGCGTCGTTTCCCAAAAGGCAAAAATGCACTTGGGATTCTAGCTTGATGGCC
>PKSG01000315.1:56022-73684 GCA_002916505.1 Tolypocladium paradoxum | reverse complement strand
GGACCGCGACACAAACAGATTGGGGATACCTACATCTGGGTGAGTAGACGTCACGTCCTTGGCCTTTTCACCGGCCGCGTGACTGGGAGCCTTCTTCTGATCCTTAGTGCTGGAGGCATCAATTGACGCACGCTTTGCTGCTGGCGGCAAGGACGCGGCCCGGCTGGACGCGGCACTGGTCTCACGAGGCCTCTCTCTGGACTCATTCGGCTTGCTCGAGGGCGTGGCTGAAGCAGGCTTGTCGGCAGGGTTGGCACCAGCCGCTGGCCTGGTGCCGTTTGCTCCTCGTGCACCACCCCGGGGCTTGGAGTTTCGCATTTGAGGGAGCTGGGTTTCGAAGCTGACAGTAGGCACGTAGTCGTACGTGACCCACTTCTCCTTCTGACGCGGTTTCGCCTGCGACGCATCATCTTGAGCATCCTTAGGCTCCTTGTCCTGACGTTCGACCGGAGCCGTCACCGGCTTCTTCTTGTCCTCCTTGATGGCGATCTCGGGGGTGGGCCAGGAAGCGGAATCGTCGACGGGGGGTGGCACCTCAGTCTTGCCGTCCTTGGCTTCCTTGTCCGCTACCCTGGAACCTCGGCTGCCGTTTCGCTCCGGGCGGGCAGCATCGCCGGACTTTCGAGGCGGCTTCACTCCATTTGTTGCTGGGCTGTCTCGCGTCGGAGAAGCAGCATCTTGAACAGGCTTGGCAGCCTTCTTCGCGTCTTCCACCTGGCCCTGCACGCCGTTGGTCATGTCGTCTGCGGTTTTCGTGGCTGGCTTGGCCTTTGCCAGCTGCGCCTCTTTCCGCTGCTGCCAGATGTTGACGGAAGGAATTGGAGCTTCGGCGAGCTCAATCTTGGGGGCCTCTTGGGCAGGCTCCTGATCTTTATCGGTGCCTGATGTTTGGTCATTTGCCTGCTTGTCCGAAGCCTTGGCTTTCTTACTCTTCCGTAGCTTTCTCGACTCGTGCTCATCGACCGACCGCGTAGCGGTGCTGGAGGACCTCGTCCCCTTGTCGGCTCGCCGCCACGGTCGATCTAACCGACCGGCATCGTCATCTCGCTTCGACTCACACCGCTTCTCGGTGGTTGCCTCGGACCGCAAGTCGCTCTCCGAACCGATATTGGAATCCACGTCGTGCTTCTCGACGGCCGAGGAATGGGACTCGGCATTGCGAGGGGTGTCCGGCGAGTCAGCCGCGATTTCAGGGGGAGAGGCAGTCTTGGTCGTGGAGGGAGCAGGCAGCGAGCCTTGGGGCGGAGCGGGCGGGTTGGGAGGAGCAGCGGTCGCAGGGGACGCGCCTTGACCCTTGGCCGCTTGCGCATAGGAAAAGGTTGAATGAGCCGCCATCTCGGTAGAATTGGATTCGGCTGCAGAAATCATTGTCAGAGGCGACCAATGCAACGAAGCCTGGTCAACAGCAGGTAGACGAGGCGTCGTTTGTTTCTTGGCGTGATGCCGACGCTCCCCAGACGGGGCAAAAATATGTCGACGACAACGAGGTGGGCGGTGAGTGTGTGACAGGATATCGATCCGTACTCCGAGAAGTCGTGCGCTGCCTCGTGGTCAGTGATGATTTGTCGTTTGATTCAAAGCGTCGTTTGGTGATGAGTACGTTGTCGGCAGTGTCTGGTGGTCGAGGTGCTCGACGAGTACAGGCAGAGCTCTCGAGGGAACGTCGATGCAGGCGCGGCAGAAAATCCGATGGCTCGGTCGGTCGGTCGGTAAGCAGCCGCGCGGTCGAGCACCAGCGTCGGCCTGAGAAAATAGGCAAACGACGCTTCGCAGTCAGCAATCTCAGTGGTGTCTTGCGGGGGTAGCTGCAAAGCACGTCGGCAGCGGGGAACACGGTAGCCCAAACGCAACGACGAAGGCGGAGAGACTCGGACGATGCGCGGCGAGGCGAAGGCGACGACGAGGCAGAGTGAACAACGGGGGGTTGGAAGGGTTGGAGGTCACTGGGAGCTGGGTGCCGCGACAAACGAGCTGCGCTGCTCGAACAGGGTCGAAGCGCAGCCCCGGAAAACGACGGGGAGAGGGGGAGTGCAACAGGACGCGAGCTGCAGCGGCAGTCCTGAGGAATTGGCTGGGTATCGGGGGGTTATGAGGTGGTTGACGAAACGGCGAGAGAGGGCCAGATGGGCAGGGCAAGTCAGAGGTCGGGAAAGGTTATTTTTGCGTTGTGTGAAGTAATAAATTTTTCTCCCGGCCCGGCTCTTCCCCTCTCCCACGGCGGCTTTCCCTCAGGGTGGTGCAGTGCCTGGGCCCAGCAGGCGATAGTGGCCGGACAGAGGGGCCCCAGCAGGCGTAATCCTCTACGGCCAGTGGATTACAATGGACGCCGGGCTCGGTCGGGTGTGCACCAGGCATCGCGGGCGTGACGAGGGGGCTGTTAGTGCTGGGCGTGGTTGGTGGGCAATGGGCATCGCGTGCGCCCTCCCTCCCCCACAGTGACGAGAGAAAAAATCACCCCATCCGCATTGACGAAAGGAGAGGCTGTCATCTCCAGGCAGATGTACCGCTCCATGGTACGTTACGCAGGCAGTCATGTAGGCAAGCTACCTACCTACCTACCTACCTAGGTATCTAAGGTACCAAGTACAAGTACGATGGCCTGCCTGCTGGTGTTTGGGTCCAGGCTGGCTTGCCGTGGCCCGCATCGGATGGCCGTCAGGCCGGTGGAGATTGTGCTGCGACACTCGCAAATAGGTAGCAAACGCAGCACCGAGGACGGACTCGGAGCGGCTGGCTACTAGCTGTATGTACCGTTCTCGCATGTACGGATAGAGCAACTTGCTTCTCCGTACTCGGAGAAGCGCTACTCGCCCCTGTGTTCATCGGAAAAGACTGAGCCTCGAGCCAGGCTGCCAGGCATGCATCACGTCGGCACGCTAAAGCACCGTATCCCCCAAGGCCACACATGACGGCGAAGCATAAGCGGCCCTGTACGGGTATGCCATGCTCCACGGAGCACCGATTGCCCATTCCCCTCCGTACAACGGCGCCTGCTACGCCTAGGTAGGTACCTAGGGTAGGTACATGTTCGAGTTCGGATGTCGATAGGAATGATTTGCCAAGACGGCATGTGGTATTAGCTGAGCGTTGGCACAAGCAAGCAGAGACGGGGCCCGTACAACTTCCTAACCTACCTAGGTACCTAGGTAGACGGACCTATCCCTCTTTCACTGCCGCCTGCATTCCGTCTGCTCTGCCAGACATATCAGGAGCCAGCATGATACATTCAACACGCCGACGACCCGTCACACAGCTTTGCCCCGCCTCCTCTGCCGTGCAACGACAGCACAGGATGACGCATGTTGGATGTCCGCAGTCCGTACGAAGTACCTACCTACCCAGCTACCTCCGTACCTCCGTACCTCCGGACGAGACGAGGGCAATACCTGCATGCATCAAACCAGAGAGTCTCAGCTCCAAGACAACGGCAGAGCGCAGGGCATGGCGGACTGGAGGGCGCCGCATGTGTCATTGCCGCACCTCACCCGGCGTCCAAGGTCGCCCGACTCGCCCCAACTGCTGCTGGCACACGCCCGTAGCGGATGCTAAGGTGGCAGGGAGGCAGGGCGGCGTGCGCTTGTGGTGTTGATAAACCCCTCAAGCGACCAAGACCACCTCAGGCCGGACGTCCGGACATGTTCTGTTCGACGCTTCGCACCCAAGCTTGATTCCGAGCAGCCCGGTCCCTCCGTCCAACGCGAGCACCCGAATGCCCCGCGGACCCTGCAGCGGGAATGGCCAAGGCACCTCGGCTACGGCGCCAGGCCGGGTAGGGTACGAGGCTGCGGGCAGGGATCTCCCGAGCGCCAGTCCCGGACCTAGGAACGAGTAGCATTCGATCAATCAGCATCAGCCATGCGTAATCGTCACATTTGAGCTATCATTACTGGTCGCGTTGCCCGATCGCTCCATGCCTTGTTAGCCTGACAGGCGACGAACCAACAAATAAGGACGTGTCATTAGGCACGGCGGCATGTGACTGGTGGGTGGCATGGACTGTTTTGCTACTGGCGGCTCTCGAGTCGACAGCCGGATGCCCTAAGACTTGCCCTTCCAAACAGTTTCACGAAGCGTGGGTACTCCCAACTACAAATAAATCTTGGGGGTTGGCCGGCTTGGTGCGCACAATACAACCGACTGGCACGGTGAACGCGTTTCGGTGTTGGCTCTGCACTCTCCTTTACCCCGACATCCACGCTGTAGCTTGCCTAGTTCCAAACGAGGCGGCCAGACGAAGGCCGGCGGAGCCCATGGGGAAGTAGCTGATGAGATACCATATCAAGCAGGCCATCTGCACCAAGGCGGAGATGAGCGTCAGGATGGTGCTGTGCAGCTGCGCCGCAGTCAGCGACTGTCCTTCCTGGCAACTCGTGACTTGGTCCTGGACGTACCTTGAGCGCAAAGACAAGTGTCATGACAATGGAGCCAAAGTAGGCTGCGGTGAATGGTAGTCTGGGGGCCGACAAGAGGTGGTAGGCATAGTTCAGAGGGCCCATGACCGCCGCGAAGGATGCCAAGAAGAGGAGCGACCCGACAGACCACCTGTTGGACGGACATTAGTTCCGGACATTAAAAGGCGCCTTCCGACGATCAAGAGCATGGGCATCTGGGACACGGCACTTCTGAACCCAGGCCGTCGAGCACCCATGACAGCTCCCACGTCGGCTGACGATTCGCCGTGGGAAAGGGGAGCGAGTATGGGAGCGAGACAAGGGACAAAGGTGCAGGTAAACAATAGGAAGAGGGCCGCGCGATCCACTCACAGTATGACAAACTTGCGCGGTCTCAGCGAGAGTACCGGGAACAGGGTGAAGCATATGACGAAGCAGGCGAGGGCGGCAAGGTTGCAAGCCCCAAAAATCAACATGCGGTCCCATCTACTAACTGCAACCCAAGTTAGCCCTGCCACCCCACGAGGCGCAACATCCGCATCACATGCAGAATCTACGGGTTGGCTAAGGATGCAATGCACATGTCCCGCTGCAGGGGTGCCGCAAGGCGGGTGCTGCTCGATGCCGTCAGGTTGACTCACGTATGAACCAGCCCTCCTCCTCCTCTCGCCGACTTGGCGCCGGCAGAGGTGCTCCGGCACTCTCGGTGGTTGGGAGGCGCACGTATCCACGGTCCCCAAAGGGGTTCAGGCTCTTGATGGATGACAGCAACCCGGACTGCTGGGACGTGTTGACCGGCTCATCGTTATCGCGCCGGCTCCAGCCGAGCGAGCTGATGGAGTCGCGAAACGAGTTGGAGGCCATGGCGACGTCGGAACGGGCAAGGCGGGCTCGAGGACGGCTGCAGGACGGCTGCAGGACGGCTGCTAGGACGATCGGCGCGATTCGCGATGGACGGGGAGAGGAGAGGGCGATGTTTGGCGTCGGGGGATGTTTGGCGTCGGGGGAACGGCCCTATTCGAGGTGAGGGAGCTGCTCCACTCTGGGAACGACGATCAGTCAGAGGGCCTTGATATAGAGAGAGGGAGAGCAAGGTTGGGCTGCGATCCCAACAGACGGCCAAGGGGGGACAAAGGAGCTCGAGCGGTGGGAGCCTACCAGGCCGCTGTTTTTCGCCACGCCGCGCCACGGAGACAGGTAGCGGCCGAGTCGGGCAGATCACGACCGCGCGTACCGCTCAGAAATAGGAGCGCGAAGGTGCCAGAAGACGAGACGAGGCCAGATGGGAATCTGGCGTGCGGGACGAGACGTCGATGTGGAGGGCGGGATGGCAAGCTGGGGGTGTGGGATGGAAGTCGATACGTGCTGGGAGGCCACATGATTGGCAGCTGGGAGGGGAGCCGTAGTGCGCTGCTACGGTGGGTGGTAGCCGTGCAGCGCGGCGGCTGCTGAGGACTACAGCGACTCCCCACTAATTACGAGGAATATAAGCAGTACCTAGGTACTCCGTAGCTGCTAGGTACTACGTTTGACTGGTACAATTAACGGTGACCCACTATAAGGTGACAGGCCCGACGCGGCCCCACTGCGGACGACCTCATGCCGTTGACCGCCACTGTAAGTGTGAGATGCAACCTGATGGATGGACACGGAGAGAGCGGGAGATGCACAATCTTGCGTTGGCCCCATGGGCGGCAGATTTCCATGGCACGGCGGCACTGCTCCTGCGCACAAGATGTGCATAGATACGCGCTGCCCCGGTGTGGGTGCGAATGGACGCGACAAGGGCATCATGCATCGCTCCCGTGGGAGGCTGACCTTGGATGGCCGTGCCTTACATGACCCCGTGGCCCCGGCGCTGGAGAAGACCCAGGGCTTCACGGCCACGCATGACCGACGGCGCGCTGGGCCCCGATTCCATGATGCGACGCGACGGCAAGGCCAGCGTCGAGCGTTCGAGATTGTGGCTTGTTGGTGTCTCATATCCAGCGTCACGTTCAGCCTGGCCCTCACCCAACCGTGGCCCATGGCGGCGTGCGGCGTGTGGGGGAGACGGTGATGGATGCGACCACCACCCCGGCTTGCGGGCGCGCGAGGCAAGTCAGAAGACGACGCGCGGGACGGCGAGGCTCGTACCGCTGATGATGTATCCATCGTATTTTTAGTCGCGGCCGGCGCGCGCAGTATAAGATGCGTCGTTCCCGGGGGGCAGCCTGCGTAGACTTGGAAGTGGAAGAAGGCCGACTGCTGCAGCCTGGGACTTGAGACTTCGTCATCGCCCGCCCGCCAAGCTCGTCCTATTTATAGGACTATTTCGCATTCCGCGCAAGAGTACTCGTACGACGACGCACAGGAGCGTGCTGCATCGGTGCTGCAAAACAACAACAGAGAGCAGCATTCTCGGCCGTCGACGATCGCGGCACACGTACTGCTAGACTGTCACCGCCCGTTGGCTGTGTCTCGGTAGGTACATCTCAGACGACGCACACTCATACATCATTGGGCGCGGCGCTGCCTATGACTCTACACCGCCAACAAAACCACCACCGCCATCACCACGACTATTACCCCAAGAAGATCCCAACCACCACCACCACCACCACCACAACGCCGTCTAGGCCTCACTCAGCTCGCTTGGCCGGAACCCCGAACGTGGCGGCCAAGGGCGGTACATTTGCATCTCTCAGGCGCCGCCCATCGTCGTCGGCTCTCCCTCAACCGCGACAGCACCCGTCGCGACGGTTTAGGGAGGAAGCCTAGCTGCCGTTGCTCTTCCTTACTTGCTCGACTTGCGCAGCATACCTACCTTACCTAGGTAGGTAGCCTCGGTGCAACTTACACATCAGCGTCGTATTCGCCCGGCAAAGGCTTTGCGGTCGGTCGCCTACTTGTTAGAACCCGCGCCAGCCTCACCGGCTCGTCCGTCGTCCGCCCTCCATATCTCTTCTCTCCCGCATCCGCCACCGACGACGCACTTCGTGGCCTCGCCTTATAAGGGCGACTCCACCCGCGAACCTTGACCACGCTTCCGCATCTCGCGTCGACCTTCTTGACTTCTTGTCGCCGTCCCTGGACTTTTTTCCTTTTCGAAGCCTCATCTCTACCTATCTCTGTCAACTCCGGGCGGCACACAGCGGGGACACACAAACAACCCCGCTGCCAACCCACGGTACCAACCTGGAACCTACCAGGTACGTAAGGTACCTTTACCTTCTGTCGCCCTCATTCCTCATTCCTCATCCCTTGTCCCTCTGCACTGCGCTGCACGACACGCACCGCGCGCGTCCGCCGCCAAAGCCGCCACAGCCAAACGGCGAACCAACGGCGAACCCCTCTCCAGGCCAATCCAATCCAATCCAGGCCTCCCCTCCCCTCACGTCTCCCTCCCGTCCGCTTCTCGTTGCTCCGCTCGTTCGCTCCCTAGTCTGCGACCCTACCTCGCTGTTCTGCTGCTGCTACCCTGCCGCTGTTGTTGCTGTCATGCTCACGACGCTTGGCTCCCGGCCATCAAAGCAAACGGCTAACGAGAAGCGCAAGCAACAGCCAACAAGTCAACGTGCCCTCACCACCCGACGCTGCTTGGCACCCCCAGCTCACCCAGCCTATCCAGGCCGTCGCCTGTAGCTAGGACCTTGGTTGAACCACCAGCAAGCGCCCGTCACCGCCTGGACCCCAGTCCGGCTCTATCGCCCGTCAAGCCCGCCGCCCTCCACTGCCGTCGTCCACCGACTTCTGCTACATCCATCGTCCTGCACACCAGCGAGTCCAGAGCAGCTTGTCGCAACAAACCCCTCCGACGTCGCATTCCTCTGCCTCGAGCCAGCCTCTGCCTCTGCCTCTGCCTCTGCCGCTGCACGCCGCGCTCTTGCGTCCTTGCATCGTGCCTCCTCCCCTCTGGACAATACACAATTTTTAGATGGCTTGGAAGTAGCAGCTGCCTCGCTCTCCACCAACAGCGCCTTCCATTTATCGGCCCGCCTGCACAAGGTGAGTAATGCTGCCGTGCCGCAATCCGGCCCTTGATGCCACTTACCCCAAACATCGTCCTCTCCGCCGCCTCCGACAGCGTCTCCCTCGTCGCGGTCAACTCTCCGCCTCCCCTCCCTTCGCTCTACTGCACGGGGCCAGCGCTCGTCTCCGCGTGTTCCGTGTTCAAGCGACTGACTGGGCACTCCATGCAGCCTACGAGCAGCTTCTTGCTCCCACCCAGCCTGCGCTAGCAATCGTCCCTGGCTACGGCGACTTGCGCCTGCGCGCACAACCCATCATCAGCACCCGAGGCCAGCCCTTTGGGCACGAACCACATATTCGACGAAGAGGTTCCGCGATCCATACCTTGATTCAGGCCTCTTCTGGCTCACGCCTTCTGCCATGGCCCAACACGGGTTCAACCACTTCGGCTCCGCCGCCAACGGCGGCAACATCGATCCCAACGACCTCGCTATGACTGGTGGTTACTCCCCTTCATTCTCCAACAACAACACCAACAACAATAACAACAACTTCAACTCCGGCTCTGGGAATGCACCCAACGGCTTCTCCAGCGGGTCCGCCGTATTTGGAGACGATGAACTGCTCGATGGGCTGGCGAGCCCTTCCGAGGGCCAGTCGGCCATGCACGGCCACGGCCCAGACTATTCTGGCATCAACATGGGCTTCTCCCAGGGTGCCTTCCAATCGCACCGAGGATCCGGCTTGCAGATCGATCCCTCCAGCATAAACGGCTTCTCCAACACACCCGACGGCGACCCGATCCAAAGCCCCTACGCTGCGGGGTTCAACGCCCAATTTCGACAGATGCAGAACAACCATTCCCTCGGCACCTCACTACACTCGCCCTTGTCCTACTCGGGGTCTCCGCTGGCGGGGACAGACATGAGCGCAGACGGGAATGACCCCAACTACCTCAGTGCCAAGGCAAGAGCCCGCATGTCGCAACAGATGCAGCGCAAGGCCTCAAACACCCGGAGCCCAATGACGCCCAAGACCAATAGCATCCACGGCATCCCTATTGGCTCCCAGGACTCACCGGGCTTCGGACCGCAGCCTATGCGCAACTCTGGCAGCCACGAGAAGTCCCCCTCGGGCCAGTGGGTCAACACCCCGACTGGAAGCATCCCGGCCTCGTACAACTCGGGCTTCTCATCCCCGATGCAGCAGGGGATGGTCCCCATCAACGAAGTCATGCTCAAGGGAGGCACCTCCATGCCTGCCAAGCTCGGTGGCCCCCCCAACGCTGTCTCTACCCAAGAGATGAAGCGGAAACGACGCCGCGAATCCCACAACCTCGTCGAGCGTCGTCGCCGTGACAACATCAACGAAAGGATCCAGGACCTCAGCAAGCTCGTTCCTACACACCGGCTGGAGGATGACAAGATCCGCAAGTTGATCCAGAACGGAACGCCCCTGTCTCCCACCCTCTCCGGCATGTCCAATCCGTCGCAAGCTACATCCGGGCTTGCCGGACCCGGCGCTCGCCGGGCCGCTGGAGGCAGCACTGGCAATATTACGACTGGTCTGCCTATCGAAGAGAAGGACAAGGGTCCCAACAAGGGCGACATCCTCAACGGCGCTGTCAGCTGGACCCGTGACCTGATGTGGATGCTGCACCTCAAGCTTCAACAGCAAGAGGAGCTGATGAACAACATTGCCGAGCTCGGTGGACACTTTCCATTCGAGCTGACGGAGGATGAGAGGCGCATGCAGACTGAGTTGATGGATGCCATCTCAAAGAATGACACGGGCAGCTTCTCATACTCGCGGACTGCCGGCTCTGGCCTGCGCGTGCCAAACCACACGGACTATCGGGGAGATCCCGTGAACAGCCTGGCGGCTAACCTGGACGCCATCGGCATCACCCCAGAGGAGAACGGCAATGGCATGGGTGGAGATCTCGGAGACGCAGCCCAGTTCTGGAACGACCCAGAAGACGACGGCAGCGCCAATGCCTCTCTCAACTTCAAGGAAGAGGATGAATACGACATGGATCTCACTCACTAGAGTGCACGCTCCTGGCCGCTACTCCGAATGCCGGCTTGTATTTTCTTGGACGTCACGTTCGAGGGTCGTCTGTACTGTGGTTCTCACCTGGGACGTGGAATGCGCACCTTCTCCTTTCTCCCTCGGCGTTTTGCGGCTGCTTCTTATTTTTGCAATCTTCCTTTGCGCCATGTCTCTTCCATTTTATCTTGTTATCTATGTTTGGGGGAGGGATTTTGCATGCGGGATGTCCCCTCCCGGCCCGTCGGCGTTGAGGGTCATTTACCACTCGGCGAGTGGGCAGCTTTTGATTTTATCGAGGCGTGTCAATTGGAGCAGATATCGGCGTCGGGCATGGGTTACTATATACATGGGGTCTCGTCTATACAGCGGGGGATATATCTTGTCGTCGTTTCTCTCCTTTCTTCTCCTTGCAGCAATATGCCTGTCTGTCTCGTTGCGGTTGATTGCTGGTCCTCTCATTCCGCGATACCTTGGGTGGCTCTCGAGGAGAGGCCATTCCTGCTCGGGCATCTGGCCTAGCTTGCTGATTTTGGGTTTGTTTGGTTGGCGGGTAGCTCTGTGTTACTTGATGCAGACGCAATCCGGTGGTTTACTGCGCTTTACTGGCATTGAGGCATCACATCTAGCTATGTTTGTAATTATCTGAGATCATCATTTCATCAGTTTCTATTAACCTCCCACCTCCACTCCAGCACTAGCAGTTTGGTTGCTTGCTTTCCTGTCCGCGTGGCTCTAGATAGCGAATGCAGAGCAATACATGGGATGCGACCAGGGCATCCGCAACACGAGCAGACTACTTCCTGGCGAAGATTTGAGCAAGCCTCGTCACCATCACCAATGCCGTGTGCAGAGCAAGTACTCGCTCATGGCCGTGAGCAGGTTCCAGACCTCCTTGCGCTTTATGTCCTCCTGCAGGGCGATGCGCTCGAGGGCGCAGCGGCCGTCAAAGTACTTGCACATGAGCTGCCAGGCGGAGCGGGCCTTGTCGTCCCTGAGGCGGCGGGCGATGGCGGAGAGGTAGCGCGACTCCTTGCCCGTGGCCTTTTTGGCGTCGAGGACGACGTGCGGCGTGAGGGCGGCGAGGTGGAGGGCGGCGTTCATGGAGGGGTGGGCGGTGGCGACGGGGACGGCCTTGCGGGCGTGCGCGGTGGCCTTGTCGGCGGCCTCGCGGGAGGCCTTGATGGCGATGCGCTCGAGGCGGGCCATCTCGGCGGCGTGCTCGACGGTAGGGCGGGCGGCGGCGCCGGTGTCTTCGGGGTGGTGGTGGTCCGGGGCCTCGGCCTCGGCGGGCGGCTTGTTGGCGTCGTCGGCCGGGGGCGAGGCGGCGTCGGCGTCCCGCTCCTGGGCGCGGGCCTCCTCGGCGGCGGCGGCGAGCTCCTCGGCCTCGATCTCGTAGTCGACCTCGTAGAGGATCTCGGGCCAGACGACGACGTAGGCAAAGCTGCAGAGCTGGGTGACCCAGCCGCCGCGCATGAGCCAGGCGAGCATGCGCAGGTAGAGCGGGCGGTGGGCCTTGCTGGGGCAGAAGGTCTTGTACGGCTTGGGGCACATGGAGAGCTCGGCGAGGAAGTTGGGCAGCGGCGGGGCGACGGGGAAGGCGCGCTGCCACTCGTGCGAGGCGTCGGGGAGCCGCGTGAGGGCGCAGTTGGGGGAGACGATGTAGGTGTCGCGGGCATGGAGGGGGGGGATGGCGATGGCGCGGCGCCAGAAGATGAAGTGCTGCGCGTACTTGCGGACCTGGCCGAGCGTGAGGACGTTGCTCTGCCCAACCTGGTAGAACCTGCGAGGGCCGTCAGCGCGGATGATATCCATCATGGGGTGTGAAGACGAGAGCACGGGGATATACGCACGACATGGTCGGCTTGGCCAGCCGCACAAACTCTATCATGGACAGCGTCGCCGGGTCCCTGTCGCCCTGGAGCTCGGATATAATCTTCTTCTCGTCGTCCATGAGCAGCAGCGCAAAGTCGCGGTCCAGGAACCCGGGCTCCTCCAGCGAGTCCTGGCTCAAGAAGGCGTTGGCCGTCGTCAGCCACAGGCCGCGCTGGCCCTGCTCGTGCTCGGCCGGCACGTCGGACACGAAGAAGGGCGCCGGGATCTGCACCGAGGGCGTGAGGACGCCGGCCGCCGTGTCTAGGTGCAGCGTGGCAATCTTGTTCTGCGAGACTGCCTCGTAAATGTCGTGGACGGAGGCGGCCAGCGACGACGTCTGCAAGAGCTCCTTCCACAGGGCGCTCATGTTGTTCTCTGTGGTCGAGTCAGTATCGACAGATGACGTCATGGCATGGGGGGACAGATGCGACGTACTGTCTTCGCGGGCCTTGTCCTTTGCGGCCAATATCCGCTTCGACTCCTTCCAGATGAAGTCGCTGTGCTGCTGGCTGTACTTGTAGGCCTTGTTGACCTTCTTGACGATGTTGCCGTACAGCGCGTCGACGAGCTCCTTGACCTCGTTCTTCTTGGGGTTGAGGATAAAGACCAGGTTGAACATGGTCATGGAGCTTCGCTTCTCGTCATCCGCGTCGTCCTTCTTGCCGTCCTTGTCCTTTGCTGCCGGCTCGGGCGGCTTGGCGGCCGACGGCGAGGGCTCCGTCTCAGGCGGCGCCATGTGCTCGTCGGCGTGCCTGGAGCCCGATGCCCGGGACTTGTCGGCCTTCTTGGCCTTTTTCCACTTGCCATTTTCGGGCACGTGGATGGGGTAAGAGATGCAGAGGAGGGGATCGAGGGAGAGCTGGAAGAGCGTCTTGTGGTAGGACCGCGCGGGTGTCAGGATGCCGGCCAGGTCGCGCGTGGGGAAGCCGGCGACGTGCTCCCAGGGCACGATCTGCGTGCCCGACTCGGTCATGAGGTGGTCGTCGTGGTGGCGGAGGTGGTTCGAGACCTCGGCGGCGCCAATGTCGCGCTTGGAGCGCAGCGAGAGGCGCTCGAGGAGGAGGTCTTCCGGGTCGACGCCCTCGGCGGGCTCCGGGGCGCCGGTGACGGGCTGGACATTGGGCGGGTAGTGGAAGACGAAGGCGGGGCCGTCGCGGGAGCGGTTGATGACGAGGGCGACGGCCAGGAGGTTTTCGGGGTTGATGCACGACATGGCCATGGCGGTGCGAGGTTACATGCTGTGGATGATGGCGAGGGCTGGGACACGAGAAGGTGCCCGCATCATCCAGGTGCCGGGCTCAAGAGACGGAGGCTGTGGCAGCTCTGCCCGCCACTATGGATGAAAGGGATGAAAAGGAAAAGCCCGGTCGGCGTTGCAGCTCAAAGTCCAAGAGATGGCAGCTGGCAGCTGCGCAATTCCGTGGTGATATCATGGAGGCAGGCTGGGGAGTTGCGGGCAGCGGGGCAGATGTCGGGGCAAGCCAAGGTGAGACCAGGTGAGGTCGTGCAGAGACCAGGCGAGTCTCGGTGAGCCTGACAAGACCACACCCCCACCGCCCTGGGCGGCTGGGCCTGAGGCCCCAGCACACCACCACGACTACAGGGGGGTCACCTGGAGTTTGGCGATGCACACCACTGGCAAGTCACGGGCCCGCGACGATCAGCAGCAGCTTGCAGGCCGCGTGTGCATGCCCCTCCATTGCTTCCCAACGTGCGTTACGGGACCGGGGAGTTTCGCGACATGTGTTCAGAAATAGTCGGTACGGCTGCTGAAAAGTCTGAACTGCTACTTGGTAAGTTGGTATGTGGCGCTCTTGTCCACCCACGAGTGCGATTCTAGGTGGAAATTACTCCGTACCTGCAGCGCCCTTCGGCCCCAAGAGACACGTCCATTCCACTTCATGGTCCATGGCCTGGCTGGTCCTCACCGCCTCGAGTTAGCGCCTCTGGCATGGGGGTCCTACTCGTAGAAGTCCCGGCGAGGTGATGCCTGCGCCACCGCGTTGCGTATATCCAGCGAGCCCAGACTTTTCCGCGCCTCCCGTCCTCGTAAATCGCCTTCAAGGGAATGGGACGCACAGTGCTCCGGACGGACTCCTACCTTAGCAAGCCCACCCAGTAGGGTAGCAGGCCCGTATTAAATGAGCCCTCGAGCCCAACAAAACGCGCCGTGGCGAACCAGGCC
Source organism: Tolypocladium paradoxum (assembly GCA_002916505.1). Taxonomy (NCBI): domain Eukaryota; kingdom Fungi; phylum Ascomycota; class Sordariomycetes; order Hypocreales; family Ophiocordycipitaceae; genus Tolypocladium; species Tolypocladium paradoxum. The sequence goes on along the minus strand of PKSG01000315.1, from coordinate 59,233 downwards.
AGCCAAGTAGAGGCCAGAGGCGAAGAAACCTGGGTCCCGGTCCATTCTGCCTCCCATTCCTTCCCTGGCGAACTGTGGCCACCCCGACTTTCACATGGTCGCTGCGCTTCCTGTCACTGGCCCACTCGTTCCTCATCCATCATCCGCAAACCATCGCCCCCCCTCGCAGGCTACGTCTTGGAAGGGCAATAGGTCGTGTGCTTTTTTCCAACCTCGTCCCTACCTCTGGCCTCGGCTTTGCATTGACGACAGCCACCGACAGCCCTACCTCCGTGCTTCTGACGTCGACCGCTGCCCCGGCCTGACGCTCCCGAAACACCTCGCCCACCCGACCCTCTCCCAAGGCGATGACGACCCCCTGAGCACTCGCGGTCGCCTCTCAATCTCTCAACGCTACATTGCATCCTTGCATCCTCTCTCACCGTCGCCGCCATGTCACCCGCAGCCGCGGCGTCCAACGGCGAGCACGGCCACGTGCGCTTCATCCCCCTGAGCTACGACAACGGCGACTCCAAGCGCTCGGCCCTGAAACTCATCCTCACCCTCGTGCCTCAGTGGGCCGCCGACGAGGCTCACATCGACTTCGTCCGCTTCACCGACGGCATCACCAACACGCTGCTCAAGGCCGTGAACCGGCGGCCCGGCCTGTCCAAGGCGGAGATTGACCGCGACGCCATCCTCCTCCGCGCCTACGGCAACGGCACCGATGTGCTCATCGACCGCGAGCGCGAGGCAGCCAACCACGAGCTGCTCATGCGGTACAAGCTAGCGCCCGAGCTCCTGGCGCGCTTCGCCAACGGCATGCTGTACCGTTTCATTCCCGGCGCCGTCGCACAGCCCAAGGACCTCGCCGAGCCAGACATCCTGACTGCCATCGCCAGGCGGCTGGCCGAGTGGCACGCCACGGTCCCCTACCTGCCAGACCCATCCATCAAGTCAGGCAAGGCCAGCAACGGAAGCACCGCCAACGGCAGCAGTGACAAGGCCAGGATCGCCAATATCGCCCCCGGAAAACCCTTCCCGAACGTGTGGACGACGATGCAGAAGTGGATCCTGGCGCTCCCGACAGACACGGAGCCGCAGCGCGAGAGACGGGACCGGCTGCAACACGAGCTCGAGGCAATGGTCCAAAAGCTCTGCCAACGTCCCGGATTGGGTCAAAATGGGGTACGAGACACGGGACAGGTTCCCCTTGCACCGATCGCATGCATAGGACCGTGGCTAACCGAGGATGCAGCTGGTCTTTGCCCACTGTGACCTGCTCAGCGCCAACGTCATCATCCATCGTGATGCAGGCGCTGCGACGACGGTGAGCTTCATCGATTACGAGTACGGCACGCCGTCGCCTGTGGCTTTCGATGTGGCAAACCACTTCGCAGAATGGGCTGGCTACGACTGCGACTACTCGGCCGTCCCGACGCAGGCTCAGCGGCTGGCCTTTATCCGCGAGTACATCAAGACGTACGCCAAGCTGTCCGGTCAAGCAATGGACGAGGAGGAAGAAACCCGCAAGCTCATGCACGAGGTGGACGAGTTCCGCGGGGTGCCCGGGTTCTACTGGGGCATCTGGTCGCTGATCCAGGCCACCATCTCGCACATCAAGTTCGACTACGCCTCGTACGCCGAGGACCGACTGGGCGAGTACTGGGCATACAAGGCCGAAGAGGACGGCAGCCGGAGAGCAGCGGGCAAGGAGATGCCGCTGAGAGAAAAGACTTGGGCCAGCCGCGAATGAGCGAAGAGACCTGGCAGGGGGGACGAGTGGAAGGTTCACACCGGCACGGCAACACAGCCATCAGCATCGGGAGGCTTTAGCGCGAAGAGAGGCGCGAAGACAAAACTGTTTCCAGCCGGGTGCGGCCAATACGTGCAACGAGAGGGGGCGGCGTGGCGTTGGTATTTACTTAGACATCAACGGGCTGCGCGTCACGAGACAAGACACAGCTCAACCGCCAATAGACTGGGGAATGGCCAGAGGATGGGGCTGCCATTCAACATGAGCATTCGGGACTACACAGCGGATCTTAGCTTACACTTACAGCGGCAAATGGAATACAGATCAGGCTTCTGCCAACGCGGCTAGGCATCGTCTGGGGGAATCCACCGGCCCATGTAAACGGGCGGCCGGCTCGGAGCTGTTTGGGACGCGGAAGGTTGACGGCAAGGGTCCATCAGGCCAGCGAGTTTGCGGCCTACGAGTGTAGGTGGCCGGTACCTAATATTATTATCCATCACCGTGGTCCTAGCAGCCATGGACGTCGAGTTCTCGCAACTGCCGGGCAGACGCAAATAGAATCGCGGTGAGTGGACCGATGTTCATCTGATGGTGTGACGGGTGACACAGGGCCGGCATGAGGCCTGGCTGCTGACCCTCGCCGGTCTGATTCCGACGAGGCCCAGCTGGGGAGCGGTGGAATGGCGGAGAGAGGGAACTTGCACCACCGACGAGCAGAAGAGGCGGCAAGCCTGGCCTGGGGAGGGTCGTCCAATACGCAGGGCAGTCATGCTGGCCAGGGACACGGAGAATTAACTGCACGCACAATGAGCCATTTCGGGCCGTGGATGGCCGTGGGCCGTGGATGGCCCTGGATGGGGGTAGGGGTACATACGAGTAGGTAGATAGGTACTCGTAGATTGGTGATTGGGGCGCTGCAGCCCGTTGTGGCTCGGGTTCCAAGTTTCCACCGCTCTGCCACCTTCCCTGCCGGGGCCTCCCGGCGCTGTTAGGGCGCGACCTCGCCGCCGTGTGCGGGGTACAATCTCCGGGGCCTGCCATTGGCGCGGCTGGCACTGTGGGCGGCCGCAGCGTCGCGCGCCGCGGCACAGTGCTTCTGGAAGGCGACACAGCGCCTCCCGCCAGTACCTCCCGTGTCGCTCGTCCCACTTAGCTAAGCACGCCGGCGACCTTGCACCCCACCTTGTCCGTGTCCTCCTCCTGGCTGGCCGTTGCAGAACGAACCCACCCCAGCCAGCCCTTTTGGTCGGGGGGAGACAAGAGGCAACGCACTCACTCACTCGCTCGCACAAACGTTCGCCGATGAGTGCCGCGCGACCGACGGACAGCGAGCCGGCCGTACAGCAGCAAACAGCCGTCATCTGGCGCCCCGGCCCGCGCGAGGGCGACGACCATGGACAGCGCGGTGGCCGGCGTCGTCGACATGTCCTGAAGGCCCGAGCTGCCAGAGTGAGCGTGAGCGCACGCGCTGCCACC
>PKSG01000315.1:0-52014 GCA_002916505.1 Tolypocladium paradoxum | reverse complement strand
ACACACACACACACACACACACACACACACGCAAGGGTTTGGGACGCGATACAGAAACACCATGTCACGAGACGCATGCAAAATTGGGGCGGCTCTGGGTGGGTCTTTGTTTTGGTTATTTTTCAAATGTGTATCTATCTTCATTTATTTCGATACTGGTGTGTCTTGTTTTCTCTACCTCCTTCCGCCTTTGATACCACCAATAACAAACAATCTTCCTCCCCCCTCTCTGCGACCGAGGTATACCAATAATGATGATGGCGATGATGATGCATGACCATGATGATGATTATAATGACTTGACAATGACGATGACACCAAAACGTCCTCGTCCTACTCGCTATCCATTGCGTGACCCAATCAACGCCATGGCGGAGAAGGATTCACGCAAAATTTCCAGTTGTCCAATGCCGAAAAACAGAAACAATCCCATCCAGCCGAGACGCAGGAGCGTGCGCCGACAAAGGAGGCTCACTTGGAGCCGTTCAACCCGTCCTCGGGAACCTTCTCGCTGAACAGGCCGCCGGAGCGGTCGCTCTTGGGGCTGGAGCGCCTGAAGTAGTCGTGAATCTCCTGCGAGAACTCGCCGTCGTCGGGCATGCCGTGGCCCTCGGCGCCGTCACCCTCGGCCTCCTTGGGCCCTCGGGCAGCCTGGACGGCCTCCCACTCGGCGCGCATGTCCTCGATCTTGGTCTTCCAGTCGAGCTCGGGGTCGTACGTCTTGCCGATGCCGCGCATGCGCTCCCAAAGACTCAGGTGGGCGGGGTTGACGGCGACGCCGTGGTACTCGTGGGCCTTGCCCTGGCGGATGTAGTTCCAGCGGCGCTCCTGCTCCTTGAGGTCCAGGCCGGTGGTGTCGGGGAGGAAGAGCCAGGTGAGGAGCATGCCAGCCAGGCCGAACCAGGGAACGACATAAAACTTGGTCTGGGTGTCGATGTAGGCGTAGAGCACAGATGCGAGCAGGGCGCCGGCCTTGCCCAGGCAGGCGGAGAAGCCGTGGGCCGTGGCACGGACGGGCGTGGGAAACACCTCGCCTGCGACGAGGAAGGTGACGCAGTTGGGGCCGAACTGGTTGAAGAAGGAGGAGATGAAGTACATGGCCTGGAAGGCGTGGATGCCGGCGGGGCTGCTGTAGTACTCGTACTTGAAGGCCGGGATGACGAACATGAGGAAGCACATGAAGAAGCCGACCTGCATCATCATCTTGCGGCCGTAGAGCTTGTTGTCGATGAGGAGCGTGGCGAGGTAGTAGCCGGCGAGGGAGACGACGATGTTGACGAGGCTCCAGGTCCAGTTGGTTATGAGGGACTTGGGGTTGTCGGAGATGACCTTGATGAACTGGCCCTGGAAGAGCTTGTTGCCGTAGAAGAAGACGTCGTTGCAGAACCAGGCGCCGGCGGTGGCGAGGAGGCGGCCGCCGAAGTGAGTGAAGCAGTAGCGCAGGGCGGTAACGTCGTAGCCAGTCACGTTGGATCTCTTCTTGGCCTGGGCAAGCTGCTTGGAGGCATGGGGCATCTTCCAGGTTCTGTAGTATGCGAGCCAGGCGGTGCCGATGGCGGGGAAGGCGAAGGACAGGCGGAAGGTATACTGGGCGGCAGAGGCGCTGTAGGGGGGACTGCCGCTGCCCCTGTTGAAGATGACGAGCAGGGCAATGAGGAGGACCTGGTTGACGAACTGGCCCCAGCCCTGCATCAAGAAGGCCGTGGTGACGCGGCGACCACGGTGCAGACGGTCCTCGCGGGTGGAGAGCTTGCCGGCGGTGACGGCGCTCTCGAGAGACGACGTGGCCGTGATGGGATACTCGCCTCCAACACCAATACCTGCAAAGTCAATTGTCAGGACTCGTCGGCCGCAACCACGTAAAGGGTTTCAGCTCAAGGGGGTTTCGGCACGTACTGTAGAAGAACAGGGACCAGGCGTAACAAATGACCCAACCCTCCATAGTCAGGCCCCAGCTGGCGGTGAGCATGAGAAGACCAATGAACATGATGACGGCGTCCTGGATGAGCCCCCAGCGGCGGCCAATCCAGTCACCAATGACCTGGGTAGGTGGTCAAAGAGTCAGCGGCCTTGTGCTTTCTTTGCCATGATGGGAGCGGGAGCAGGAACTTACACCAACGAAAACCTGGCCAACCATGATGCCGATAATCTCGAGGTAGGTGACGCTGGCGACCCAGTTGTGGCTGCACGTCGTATTCTTGTCCCAGCACTCGGGCCAGACCAGGGCGAACAGCGGCTCGAGGTTGCCAATGGAGAAGAGGACGTAGCCCTCGAGGCCGAGACCGGCTCCGGGGATAACGGCGTGGCGGAAGTACCAGGAAATGGGGGACAGCGGATCCTTCTTCACCATGGAGCCGATGGTCTTGAGCTCCTGGGCGGCGGCCTCACGGTCGACCTTGGAGACGAAGCCCACACGCCTGCTCCAGGGCAGGTCGGCCCAGTAGATGCCGTCGGGCGTGTACGAGTCGTCGGGGCGGGTGACATGGCTGAAGATGCGGCGCTCATCGGCGCTGGCATCGCGGACGGGGCAGTCGTCGCTGTCGTGGTCGCCGGGCGGGCCGTGGGGGATGGGGATCTCGCCCGGGACGGAACGGAGGTGATGGTCCTGCTGGGGCCAGGGATCGCTGCCAGACGACGCCGAGTCCTGGGGCGTCATTCTTGGACAGGGCCTGCTTCAGACTTGAGTGCTTCGTCCGTATGCAGCGGCGTCGTTTGGATGGATGGCCCGCGTCACCGTCACCGGCTCGGGGCAGACAGAGATTGGACGAGGGGCCGTGGTGGTGCGCTCGGTCAGTGTCTCACGCACGGAGGGGGAAGGCTGCCTCTTTGCGTGCGGAGAGTCGCGAGCTCTGCGTGCGGAGAGTCGTGCAGAGGAAGGCGTCTGGCGTGTGGGGATGGCGAGAGGATTCAATCTGGCCAGGAACAGGAGAGACTGTGTGTACCTAGGATAAACAGAGCCGATGGTGTTTGTTCCCAGACGCTGCCACTACTCGAGGCGGGAAGCGCGAGCCTGGTTGAGTGTGTCTGGATCAGCAAATGCCGCTGCCTCGTCAATGTCCAGAGCCTAATTCCGCCAGACAAGAGGCGAAACCGTCGGGTCCCCAGAGAGCTTCCGCGGCTCTTTAAGAGTTCTGCACACGCCGCCATGATCCGCATGCAACGGGCGAAGCGTGAGCAGCGCCAATTGTCCAGTCAGCGGCGCCCGTCAGGAACGTGTTCGATCCTGTGGCCACAGCAAGCCTAAAAGCTTTTTTTGCGGACCGCCGGCCGGTGTGGTTGCCGGCAGTCTTGTCAACTTGCCGGGGCGGCCGGCGTCTCAGCGCGGCGGCGTGCGGGAGACTGAGGAGCCAACGGCACCCTCGGCAAGGGCTTCATCGCTTGCCTGGCGCTCTCTGGTTGGTGGTTGGTGCTCTCTGGTTGGTGGTTTGGGGGCGCATCTGGCCCGAGGTTTGGCACTTTGGTGCATCGGATGTCACGGCATGGCGGCGCGGCACAGATCCACGCCCGATCCCGCCAGTGCAGCCCTCGCGCGCGTTTGTGCCCTTGCGCCACCGAAGCATTTACGGCACGCATGCGTGCATGCAACGGCGGCCAGAGGCCACGTTCCAGCTGCTGTTTTCGACGTCGTTGCGGCCGGCGCTGTGTTTGGGTGGGTGGGCAATGCAATGCCGATACCAGGGAGATGCATCTATCCGATGCGGAAGTCGGTCGCGTGCACGCCTTCCCTGTTGCGCGGTCGCGGTTACCCCGCCGCCACGATTCGACGATTCGGTCAACGGCAGGTGGCGGCGCGCCTGCCGTGGGCCGACTTGGCCTGGCCGGCGGCCGGAGAAGATATCCGCCGCGCCGACGCCTCTTTACGTGTATGTGCCTCTGCCTTGATCCCTTCACCCAAGCCATCACCACACTCTCCTCGTCCCTCGTCTGCCGACGAGCCGAGGCCGACGTGCATTCCGTGCACTCGCTCGTGGCGTCGTCTCAAGTTCGAGTTCCCAACAGCGTCGGCAGTATCGCGCCGACCAGGGCCCCTGCGTTCATCTACTCGCCACAAAGCCCTCCGCAAGTATGCTCCGTACCTGCGGACCATTCACGCTGAATGCGCTGTCGAGGACGCGCCGCCCGGTGCCCCCGAGGGCGAGGACGCATCGGCAGGCAGAACCAGGCTTGGACCCTGGCTTCACTGCTCTGCTCTACAAGTCTGCTTCCCCTGTTCCTTGCACTTCCTTGCCATTCCTGCCGTTCGTTCCTCGCCGCTCCTATTCCAAGAGATGCTTGCTTGTTGGTTAGTCAACCACGAAATTGCAAAATGCTCCCATTCGGCTGTCACGGGACCGGATGACTGCTGGAGCTCCCATGCGGTGCCCAAGCGAAGCCTTTGTTGTTCGCTGTTCTTGCGTGCATCACGCCTGGCGCGGCTTCTGAGTCGAAGAAAGGCGTAAACGCACCGATTCAGCGCCAGCCTGTTCACAAACGATGCAGCCTCCTCGACTGCATCCCCCCCTCCCTCATCGCTCTGCCACTCAGGGTGACTATAAAGCTCCCGGGACTCCGGCAATGTGCCCTAGAGTCAAGTATTTTTCCATGTATTTGATGGAGCAAGTGGTGCAGGCTGACAAGACTCCGTGACAAAACTCCTTGAACCAGCGGGGACGGGGCCGAGCACTCGGCTTTGCGACGTCCACATATTAACCTTGCGTTGCGCAAAGGCTTTGCAGCGTCAAGATGGCGAACTTGCGAGCCAGCGATCAGGTTATGAGGCTGTATCTGGACCAACACATGTATCTCATGCCTCATTTTGTCCAGAGCAGCCCATGCCTGCAAGACGACATCAAGGCTGAGATCATCAAGGCTGCCGACGGCATGTAGGTTTACACCTAGTTCCGCTGAGGCTGTGAAGCGCCTTTCTAATCAACAATGCCCAGCATCTTCATTGCCAAGTTTCATTTCAATACGTTGAGTCGGAAAACATCGCCAAAAGCAGTCGAGGACGCTCTATCAATGCTTCCACCTGTCCAGGACGCTTGCGACCAGGCATATCATCGAGCGATGAGGCGTATAGAACTGCAGCTCCCTGAACGTACCGCACTGGCCAAGTGGGCTCTGTCGTGGGCCGTCTTCGCCAGACAGCCCTTGACCCTACCGGAGCTCCAGCATGCGCTTTCCATCAGCTGGTGCGACACACATCTCGAAAGGGGCGCTCTGCCCACGGCCAAGAAGATCGAGTCAGCCTGTGCCGGTTTGGTCGTAGTCGACGAGCCGAGCCAGACTATTCGCCTTGTCCACCATACTGCGCAGGAACACCTTGAGCGAACACGGAGTGGGTGGTTTCCAGGCGCTCTGAATTACATTGCCAGGGTCTGCATCAACTATCTCTGTTCGGACGTCTTCGAAGACGGCCGATGCGATACGAACAGGGAGTTTGCCGAACGATTACGCACTTATCCGCTTTTTGACTATGCCTCTCGTTACTGGGGCCATCACTTTCGCCAGACTGATCTGCCACGCGACGATCTAGCCGTACACCGAGTGATGCACTTCCTGGCGTCTGACGGCAAGGTTGAAGCATCTGGCCAAGCTTTGTTTCCTTCCAAGCTTCCGCTTATCTCGAGCCCAGGGCCCTTTGGCTATTACGCAAGCGACTTGCGACTATCTAGTCTCCATCTGGCAGCCTACTTTGGGTTGCATGATGTGGCCGGGGAACTGCTTGCTCGTGGCGGCGTCGACGTCGACGTCGCAGACAGCCGTGGCCGGACAGCACTATCCTACGCCGCATCCAACGGCTGCGACGAATTCATCAGGGTTTTGCTTCAGCACAGAGCGAGAGTCCACATAGGGGACAACTTTCACGTCACGCCGTTGTCGTATGCAGCCATGGCCGGCCGCGTCAACGCCACCAAGATACTGCTCTGCGAGGGCCGTGCCGACGCGCACCAACGAGATACGAATGGCTCGACGCCCTTGTCCTGGGCAGCGAAGAATGGCCATGGGGTAGTTGTAGAGCTGATGCTGGAGCACCTACGCGTGGCAGGGCAGACCCTGGGAAGAATGGGAGCTGGGGGGTTGCGGCAAGGTGAGACGGCCCCTTGGCACGTATACCATCCAACGGCATGGGCGGTGACGCTGACGCGTTCTTTCTTGTCTAGCATACGGAGGCAGGGCCATCGAGGATTCCATACAATCGGCTCTCGCGGAAGCCGCGTCCTTTGGCCACGGCGAGATTGTGAAGCTGCTGCTCGACTCGGCGGGAGCTACGCCTCTGGGACTAGCTGCTGCGTCTAGAAGATGACTATGGTATGGGCTGTGCTGTGCTGCTGGTTCAGCATGACGGTGAAGTCGAGTGGCGGGACGCGGACGTGATGCGGCGTCGGGATCGTCGCCCATGGATGTCCGCCATTGTCGGGAAGAGATCTCGCCGCGTAAAACCTAATCAATACTGCTCCCGATAATTCTGTTCGCTCGCTTCATAAGTGGACGCCGAGCATGTCTACTTCCGATAGTGATACGAATATTAGAAGGCTGGCTTGGTCATGTGGCTGCCAGGCCCAAAATGTCCATGGTTCACACTCGCTCGACATCTCCATGACAAACCCAAGGCACAGGCAATGGGACACGGTGGGACAAAGAGGTAGCAGTAGAACATAGGCACTCGCCATGACCTCAAAGACATACATATTTACACACAGGTACGTACATGCACGCACAGCCAGACCGACGACGCTCCACTGCCGGGGCCTGTCGCCCCGGCGCCTCCTTGTCGCAAGCCTTCCCACCGCGCCCCAGTGTGCATGGGTGCTCAGCAGTTCGCCTCGCCCTCCCGTGATCCGTCTCGTGCGTGCGTGTCTCTGTCCCTTTAAACGCCTCGCTGCAGTCGTTTCGTTCATACAAAGAAGAAGAGCAACCCCCTTGAAACCAGAAAGGGACGACAAAGAAAGACAAAAACCGAACAAATGAATTTGAAACTAGAAACCATGAATCGCCGTCGACCTATTTACCAATAGGCCGTGGGGTTGGCTCGTCCTCCGTCGGGCCAAGCCGAGGCATGGGAGTCGGTCGTGGAGTCGCATCCACGCTGCCGGGCCCCTGTTCTGCGTCGTTTTTTTTCTCCTTTCCCGCTCCTGCGTCCAGCCTCCCTTCTGGAGGAGTCTGTGTTGCGCCGCCGTCCGCAGCGGCAAGAATGGGCGTGCCCATCTCTTGCGATGGAGTTGTGGCGACTTGCGTGGTCACCGCCTCAGATGTCGTCTCCGAGCCGATAGTCATGCTGTCGTGGCTATCGGCACGCATCATCTCAATGCCTAGCTTGGAGCTCGGCAGCGCTGATTTTCCTGCCACTTGCTTGCTGCCCCGTCGCCGCTGTGAATCTTTTGCACCGTCAGCCTCCTCGTCTTCGTCATCAGCCAACTCGGTGCCCTCGATCGCCTTCTTCTCTGCCGCCTCTCGCCTATTCTTCCTCTTGTCCTGTGGGCGCAGTAGGTTTTCCATTTGTCCGGGTGCCGAGTGCTGGGCCAACAGGGATGGGACTCCCTTTGGGGAGGGCTCCATCCCCGTCAGGATGTCTGCTTCGTTGATCCCTAGCCCGCTCTCGTCCCAGTCGCCCGTCCCTTTGCGGCTAATAACCACGGGAATATCGTCTGTTGTGACAGACTCGGCGTCTCCGAACAGGCTCGACGAGATGGAGTCTTCTCGGCTCGAGGCCATTGCGGACCCTTGACGGCCCACAAAGGCAGAGATGCTGGAGGTTGGACTGTCGTCGGCTCGGGGGTGAGCCTTTCTCAAGCTAATTGGAACGGGGTGCGGCAAAGGGCCCGATGCTGCGCGCTGCGGCGAATCAGGTCTCCATTGACAGAGGCTGCGCAGAACCTCCGTCAGCTTGGACGAGCTGATGGGCTTTTCGATCAGAGAATCAAAGTAATGGGGAGCCTGAAGCTCCTTGAGGTACGCCGTAATGGCCACAATCGGCGTGTGTGAGTTGGCGTTCTTCGTCTCGCGTATCATGCGGGCAACGTCGGCGCCGTTGATTTGCGGCAGCTTGTATTCCAGGAAGATGACGTCGAATTGAATCTCGCTCATCGAGTACCGCACTGCCTCGGAGCCGTTAGCCACCGAGATGGTGCGGCAGCGTAGCTTCTCGAGCAGCTTTTCCATCACCATCCTGGACACGGGATGGTCTTCGCAAATCAGGACATCCAAGGGTCGGAACGTTGGCCCGCTATCGAACGCGATCTGCGACAGCCGCCGCGAGCTTTGCCTGCGCCGCTGTACGCGCAACAGGGCGTTGTGCTTATCCCCTTCGTTGTCGGATGACGATGGAGACATGTCAAACACCTGGCTCCTGCGGTTGCGGTGATGCTGCAGCACCTCAGACGCCACGGGACTCGCTTCCTGCGAGCCCACGGTCAAAGACCTCGATCGGCTGGTTGACGAGGCGCTTCCTTGCCGTGGAGTTGCGACCATCTTCTGGGGCGACAGAGCCAGCGGCGCAGGGGCTATCCCACGGCCCTTGATGGGTGACGCGGCGACTGTTGTTGCAGCTTTTTGCAGGCTTGGGGGCACCTTTGGCACATCGAACGCGGCCGGAGGCTGCAAGGAAGCCGAGTGATGCGACAGGCTGGATGAGTTACTGGATGCCTTTCGTCGTCCTTCGGCACCCTGCCCAGCGACGAACGACACGAGCAGCGGCGAAGAGGGCTGTGAGGCCCGGCTCGGCGACGAGTTTGAAAGGCTAAATCCCGATGGCGACTGAGGTCGGTTACCAGCCTTGGCGTTGGAGATTGTTCTGTGCAAGTGGTTGGACAGGACGGGGCTGGCATCGAGAGACGGGCCAGGCGATATCATGTTGGCGGATCCTCCGGGAGTAGCGGCAGCAGATTGCTTGTTTTGTACAGCCAGGGCGTCTGCTCGTAACTTCTGGACAACATCCTTGTTTGCCTTGTCCAGAACCGGTAGGTTTTTGAAGGAAAAGGGGCCAAAGTCGTCCGTGGGCACAGGCTCACTGAGTCTCCTCGACTTCAAGTCTCGTACGTGAGGGGGAATATGAAGAGGCATCAGCTTGCGGCTCATCGAATTGACCTGCGACCGCACCCGCGAAAGGGCGTCGTGGGGTCGCTCTGGATAGTCGGATCCCGCCGTAGATGACTGCGGAGACATCTGGTCTTCCATTTCCTCGGCGAATGATTGAAGAACTGCACCTCTGGCATCGAAGTACTCGGTGTCCTCTGGGTTCTCCGGTTGGGGTACAAATTGGGCTTCATCCTCGAGCAAGGTGTCCCAGTTTATACCTTGGAACCACAAATGGTTGCGAATCTCTTCGCCGCCAGACGCGAAATTTTCTTCACGATTGGCACCCAGTCTCTGCTTTGGATCCATGCAGAGCAGCTTGTTGATCAGGTCTTTGGCTTCTTCGGAGATGGGCTCGCACGCAGCCTCGAAGGGCCACTGTATCTTGCGTGCTAGGATGTTGTCGAATACGTGCTCGGCTTCGCTGGCGTGGAAAGGAGGGATGCCATAGAGGAATTCAAACATGATGCAGCCCACTGACCACCAATCGCTCGTCTCATCTTGCTTATCGCCTTTGATGGTTTCTGGCGCGAGGTAATCTGGTGTGCCGACGAAACGACGATTTGTGTCTTCCGGGTCGAAAAGCGCCATCGGAGGAGGCATCATGTTAGACGCGGGCAGGGAGTTCCGTGCGTGGCTGTCCAGGCTCGCCCTGGTGTTCGGTTGATTTGCTGGCAATTCTGGAAATCCTTGCAACACCGCCTCATCGTCCATTGCCAACTTGGCGCTGGAAGGCTGAGAACCAGGGTCTGAATCGTTAAGAGAGAAGGACGTGAGCATGTGTGTCATAACCTCACTTCCTGCGCTGTCGCTTCGATGACTGCTGGAAAAACGCCGTGGTTCCTGCTGCAGCGAAGCCAAGCTGAAATATGAGGGCTGTCCGATGCTGCCCACGTCCGGCGTCATCTGAGGCGTCGTACCGGGGGAGTGGACGTTGCCGTGTAAATCAAGCGAGGTAGATCGCGACGAAGCCATCGATGTGGATCGAGCAAATGGCCCTTGCTTGAGGAGATCTGGCGTTGTATCCGCGGTCTCGCTGTTGAGAGCACGCTTCTGCCGCCCAACCAACCCCATACGCGAAAGGCCAAAGTCTGTCAGCTTGAGATGGCCCTTTTGATCAATCAAGAGGTTGTCTGGCTTAAGATCTCGGTGGATAATGTCTCGTTCGTGAAGGTGCTCGACGCCCAAGACGACCTCACCGAGGTACTTCTTGACCCATTCCTCAGGAAGGCCGCCGAGTACTTTGATGAGGGAAGCACAATCGCCTCCGTTGAGATATTCCATGACGAGGTAGAGGTAGTCTTTGCTGGAGAACGTCCAGTAGAGCTTGGCCACGAACTCGCTTTGCCCCTGCCACATCATGATGGCTCGCTCTGCCTTGACATTGCCAACCTGGTTCTTCGCAACCATGTCGGCCTTCTTCAGGACTTTTATGGCAAAATACTCTCCAGTGGACTTCTTCTTGGAGAGGTAGACGCTACCGAATGCTCCCTTGCTGATCGGCTTGATGATTTCGAAATCCTTGATTGACGGCTGGGCCGGTCGAGGCTGCGGAGGTGGCTGGGTTGCACTCAGCCGTGGAGACGGGGGTGCCCTCATGGCGAAGTCAGATATAGCAGCGGACGACTGTCGTCTGTGATGCCGAATCGGGTGGGACACGGGGGAGCTAAACTCGCTGCTTGGGAACATGGGCGAAGCCTCAGGGGATGCCACTCCCTCCTGGGTAAATGGTAGCATCCTGGGCTTGGTACGCAATGGCGAGGGCGGCTGGGTGGAGCGCGATGGCGACTCTTGGCGTCGAGGCGACGAGGCTCCCGGGATCACGAGGCTTCGTCGGTGACGTTGTCTGGCGCTTGCGGCACGTCTGAGATCCCCAAACTCGGAGATGGGAGATTCTGTCCTCGGCGCGTGGCGTGAGGCGACAGATGATGATCGCATGCTGCCTTCGCTATCCGCAATCTCCGTCTCAAAGAGAAGAGATGATCCTCGTCGAATATCTCGGGACTGAAGCTGGCTCCCCAGCCCTCCTTCGGCATGTGAGCGTGGGGTAGGACATTCTTTGGGACTGTTGGACCTCGTTGACGCAATGAATGACGCTGGCCGAGATCGAGATCGACCGGATCCCCCAGAGAGGTCCATTTGGCGTAGAGCTGCGGCCAGGGCTGAGGGAGTGTTAATCGGCTGCCTGGCAGAGTCCTCTTCCGCACGGCCACGCGATTCCTCTTCAAGTTGAGCTTCCGCGGCCTCTTCTTCACCTTCGACCCTCGCCGGGATGCCTTCGGGGATCTGCCGTGGACTAAATTCTCCCTCATCCTCAGTAGAGTCGCTTAGTCGGCCAGCCACCAGACGAGCCGCCTTTCTCATCGCCGTGTCGATGCAGTCTTGCACCATGACAGCGAGTTCGATGCGGATACGCTCCGCGTACTCTATGATTCGCCGATGGCGAAAAACAGCATCGACTTTAGCTCTGGCAGCCTTCTCCGTGTCAGCACAGAGCAGAGCCAGACCCTGCTCCTGCTCCAGCGTGTTTGTACTCGGCGAGTGCCACTGCAGGACCTGTGATATTCTCGACTCCGATTGAGGCGACTGCGTGCGGAAGCCCCCATCGTCTTGCTGTGACGAACCCTCTTTGATCGCAGGACTGCTGATTTCGATGGCGGTATCACAGAGATCCATGAGCAGCTCAACGATGCGGGCTTGCGGTCGTCGTATCGCAAAAGATCGGCCTCTGGCGTGCCCGAAGCCGCTCGTTCGGTCTCGTGAACGAGCCAAGGATGTTCCCGGCGACGACTGGGTCGATATGGATGGCGGCGGCCCTATGGGCATGCCCTTGTATTCGGCCATGGGGCCGCCTGGTTGCTCTCCGATCATGGAGCGACTCTTACGTGCTTCCAGATCATCAAGAACTCTGACAATGGCATGGCGATGCTCCGTCAAGCTCTCCTGGGCCATCTGAACGTCCATCTCGGCGCGGTGCTCCTGGAGACACAGATCGGTGTGCTTCTCAAACCACCAGGGGGGTATCTGGCGCTCGCAGATACGGCAGAGCACGGGGGAAGGGGGCTCGCGGACAGCAGAGTCATCGCCCCCGGATTCGGCCAGCTGCGTGAGGTAGCTGGCAAGCACCTCAGCACCAGAGCCGAGGGAATCAACGATGACCTCTGGCAGGTCAATCTTGATCTCGTGCGGGCCGGACCATGGACGGAGCATCCACATGGTCTGCGGTGCGTATTAGTAGCTGCCGTGAGGGCTATGTACTACGGTACGCGGGATGTGTAAAGACTTACGTGGCTCTCTCCGCCAGACACGCTGTCGTAGACCACGATGCCCTGTGCCTCGAGGTCGGCCGTCTGTGACTCGGGGGCCGAGGCTCGCTCGGGCTCGCTGGTGCTCTCGGCAGATCGCAGCTTGGATAGAGGACCCAGTTGAATGGCGAAGCTGATTCTGTAGCTCCTGGAATCGTCTCGCTTCATCGAATCGACTACATCTGAGAAGACGGACTTGTTGTCGCTGACAATCAAGTCGGATATGGGTATGCCATTGACAGTCTCAAAGGGCGTGCCAACGACGTCGGTCCACGAGGGGCTGACCCATTTGACGGTGCCATCGAGGTTGAGGTCCACGATGGCGTTGAGGGTCTGCTCAGCGGCCTCGCGGAGCTCCTGTCGCTCATCGCGGATGTCTTGGCTGAGGGAGCGTTCCATGGGGCTGGCGTGCTGGGCCCTCAGAGAGGAGACAGCCAGGTGCGCCAGCGAAGGCGAAGGCGAAGGCCGGTCCATGGCCGCGATGTCGTGGAAGCCAGTAGGCACAGCGCAGTAGCAGTCCTGCGCAGAACGAGCAGCAGGGTCGCCAGAGGCGAAGGCCACCGCTTCACAGCCGGCTCAGGGCTGGCAGCAGGGGCGAGTGGTATTCCGGGAGACTCGGGGTCTGGCAGCGAAGCCAGAACTACAGAGCCGCGAGACGCTGATACATGACTGAGGACCACCCGCGTAACGTCTGTCGCTGACGTGGGAGGGATTCAAGTCAAGTCGAGTCGGGCGGGCGGGCGGTCGGTCGGTCGAGGTGCGAGTCGGAGCCAGGTGACAGCAGTGACGACCAGCGGCAAGCGGCGGCGGGCCAGAGAGACAAAGGGCGGCGAGGCGAGGCGAGGCGAGGAACCGCTGGGCTCCGCGAGGATGTTAAAGGAGGTCGATTGGCTGGGTTCGAGGGCGTTTCAACGACGAGGGTCGGCCTTGGGGCGGCTGCTGGGGTGCTGGGAAACGACGTGGAGGACGGCGCTTCACGATGGATGTTCGCCAGCGGTGGCATGGCATGGATGGCGCTGCACCGCACTGCTCGCGCTGCACTGTACGCCTGGTAGGAGACAGACCCGACACCTCACTGCAGTGAGTGCCGTGCTCGCGTTTCCCCCCATGACACATTAAGCGGGGGAGGCCCGCTGGCAGCCAATCACGGCACGCCATCCCCCGACTCAGCACCCATCAAGCAGTGCGCTGCCCCTCCATGCCTCCTGCATCTCACCGTGCCGTGTTGCAGCCTTCTGCGCTGCTTCTCCATTGACTGCCGCTCTCTGCCACCCACCGAGTCGCCGACGCCGAAAACAACAACAACAATAACAACAACAACAAATGCAACCTTCTGCGCTGTCGCCGGGCCCTGCTGCCGTGTTGCCGGCCCCTGACCCCGGCACCGTTGCGCCGCCTTGCCTTGCGTCGCACTCCGACCATGCGTACGAGGTATACTTCGTACTGACAACCACAACAAATAAATTGGCCAAGGCGACGCAGGCTCGCGAGGTCAGTCGACCATCACTCCGCCACAGTGCCAACTCTGTCTATGAGAACGGCTTGCTACCATTGTCCCCAGGCCGAGTGCATAATGCATACACACACATGCTGCATCCAACAGCCTGGAATCCCCGACAACCCAATCCCGTCCAGGCCCCATGTGCTCGCTGAGGAGAACAAGACGGCCTGCGGCAGTAGAAACGAAAAATGCGAAGCCAAGGGGGGCACAAGCAAGAGCTGGCATCAGCAGCTTTGTTGTCTCTTCTCGCACCATCCGTAGCACTGTGCAAATCCTCATGCCCGCCTCCTCCATTGCTCTCCACAACTACCAGGCCTGGATGGATATACCGCCATCCTCGACTCCGCCATCATCTCGCAAAGCCCAAGCATGTCTCCCTCATTCCACTACTCCAGCTATGTCAACGTCGACACCGACCCGGATGAGGCTGCAACCGTCACGACGGACGGGAAAGCGCAGGTGCCGACCAGTGCAGAGTTACGCTGATCTCCGCTCTTTGTTCGGCACCATACACGCCACGCCTACAAGCTGACGAAGGCAGATCTGAGGTTCAAAGTCTTCCAATCCCAATCCTCCAACTCGCACGTCAAGTTGATCCGCAGCAGTTGTTGCAGGACCACGATACGCGCCGGATACTTTGGCTGAGCCCACGCCGAGGATGTCTGGCGGTAGTTTGGACTCTGCGTTCTCGGCGTACAATCAATAAACGTACACTCTTTCTTCTCTTGCACCTTCCATCGGGCTTCCGCCCATTCGGTGCTTGGTGACAAACTTGGCCATCTCATAGTAAAGCTAGGATAGTACCATATCGCGAGGTTGGGACGGACGGCTGCGGTGCTTAGATATGAGAAGGATGGTCGGAGGACGGTTGGTGGTGGGTGGTGAGGTAACCCACCGAAAATACTGACATGACTTGGCATCTGCCAACAGCTATACCCAATGACTACCTGCTAGGCCAAGATGCACATGCCGTCCGCTACGTACTCGTACGCCTCTTCCAATGCTAATGATCGGGCGCATAAACATCACTGTACACATGACTGTGCCAAGCTGCCGATCTCATCCATGACCCTCGTCCCTTGTTGATAAAGTCGTGCCTGACATGGACTCCTTGACGCTGCTCCAATGGGTGTGGACAAGGACCAGGCATATAAATCCATGCCCCCCTACCTATGTCTCATGCCGATGAGTTGGTTGGTAGACAGCCAGTTCTGCCTCTCAGCTTCGAGCCACTCGCCTTTCTCAACCCATCGTTGCTCAAGCCACTTTGCCAACCCTTCATCGGTGTCCGGCAGTGACTCGATGGCGAACCGTCGGACATGCACATGGAACTTGAATCCCCAACGGTCGCTCAGGCTCGGCACACTCAGCGTTTGCCAGATGGAAGGCGCAGCTTGGAAGATTCCATTTTGCTGATAGGCAATAGTGAAGTCGTACACGGCCTTCACATGTGGTGCCTTGCGGAGGCGCTGGACTGTGGTGACAAAGCCCTTGGTGCGAGGATACAAGAGATGCATCGGCTGCGGCCTGTCCATCTTCTTACACCACGCCTGTGACTCTTGATACTTTTTCCTGGTAAAGCGCGTTGCTTCGCTGAAGCTGATGAGCCCTAGAGTTGTTGTAGACAATGACCAGCATGTATGGGTACGGCCAGTCACTCACACGTAGGGTAACCGCCGTGGACAATATGGGAGAAGACATGGTCCAGTTCGACCTTGTCCTTGAGCCAATTCCGACTCACCATGGGCATGCCCATGGCCCAGAGGCCCCATCCGAGAAAGGGCACGATTCGCAGCTGGAGCTTGGCAAAGTACCGGCAGCGGCCCAGCATGTGCGCCCGCTGTGCGAGGGCCTGGATCATGTAGAAGTCGGACCAGGCGACGTGGTTGGCCACGACGACGGCCGACTCGCCGGCCGGGAGGCTGTCGCCGGAGCAGACAATGTCGGCGCCGTTGAAGCGCACAAAGATGAGCTGGATCCATGCCCACACCGAGGCTGCAATCCGGGACGAGGCATCGTAGACGGAGCGCGGCGCCAGGAGCCGCAGCGGCAGCAGCAGCGACAGGACGACGTCGGCGACGAAGAGGTACAGAAGCCACGGCAGGGTCAGGGCCAGACCCCGGAGATGGGTGGCGACTGCGAGGGAGCCGGGCCGCATCGCGGAGCGGACCCTGAGGGCAACAACGTACAAGTACCAACAACAGCAGAGGGAGTTAGTTTCTTTGAGTCCAAGACGAGAAGCACGGCTGCACCGGCACCGCCTCGAGGAGCCACCTGCTACGTCCGAACTCGCATGACCCCAGCTCGAGACACGGGCGAAACGTTGGCAAGTTAGGTGCCTACTCCGTACCTGAGGTACCTAGGTAAGCAATACGGATCATGCCGACGTACGAGTACCTGCCTACCTTAATGAAGCTGAGCTGCCACACCCCTGTACAGACCATGCTATCCGTACGGAGCAGTTTGCTAATTATTATGGAGGCAGAGCAATGGGCGCGGCTGCCTCACCTCAACCCCGCCGCGTCTCGACGCAATTCAAGCCATCCTTCTCCTCCTGCATCATCCCTCTCACCAGCTCATTCGTGTACTTTGACAGCGCAAGCTGGTCAGCTCATTGCCTCGTCCGCGTCAGGCCACAGCATCACCGGGCGCGCCGCCGTGCCCCGTTTCAGACTCTCCAGAGCTGCGCTCGACGCAGTCCGGCATAATCCCCGGGCGCTCTGTGGTGCACGTCCGCTGGTTCAGGTCCAGCCCTACTGCCCGCTTCCGTGGCCGGACTCTGGCATCGTCTCCGATCCGATCGATCGCGGCACCTCGCCACTGCAGGCTGTGCTCGTACGACGAGCGCCAAACCGGTACGTCCCCCGCGCGGTCTGTCACGCTGCCGTGGTCCCGACGTTGCCGATGGTCATTGTGACTGCTCGCTGTTACACGGGCCGCCATGCGGCCGTCCTCTCACGGTGCTCTGGCTGACATGACCCAGAAGGCACCGACCGTCCGTTGTGCTGCTGCTCCACGATCCACAAGCACACACCCGGACGCTCCTCTCCGCCGGGACTGCCCTAGCATCGCCAGCCCGCTATGTCCTCTTCGCTGTCCCCGGACCAGTATGGGAGCAACCGATCCCAGAGCTCCCCAGAAGGCACAGCATCCGGTAGCCAAGAAAAGAGCGCACAGCCGCCCCTGAATCTCAACTTCTTCAAATCGCTCGCAGACAAGCGGGCCACGCGCGGTAAGTCTGACCGGAACCTCTTACCAGCGCGGTACGGAGCTGGCCACTGACACCAACGTCAGAGGGCAACCCACCCAAGCGACGAGGTCCAAAGCCCGACAGCAAGCCTGCTCTCACCAGAAGACAGGAACTCAACCGGCAGGCCCAACGGTAAGCACAGGCCGCCAAGTGTCCCGGGAAATAATCTTCTAACAGTTATACCCTCTGCGCAGAACCCATCGTGAAAGAAAGGAGCTCTACATCAAGGCACTAGAGGACGAAGTGCTGAGGCTCAAGGAAATTTACAGCAATGTTTCCCAGGACAAGGAGAAGCTGTTCGAGGAGAACAAAAAGCTGAGGGATATGCTGGCGCAACACGGGATCCCGTTCGCCAGAGGGAGCGGCCAGGACGATTTGGCGAGCAACCCAAGCGTTGTCCACCCATCGAGCACAAGTCCTGGCAACAGCTTTGCGCCTGGGTCGCACACCACGTTCTCGCGGTCGCAGTCGACTGCGGCGTCGGTCACTTCCTCGGGCCATCCAAGCAACTTCCAACCAGGGACGGGAGATCAAATGCGCCGTGCCCCGCAGTCGCCCAACGGCAAAGGCGTCGACTTGGAGCAGGCAGGCATTGACTTCGTCTTAACGTACGATAATTCCGCCTCCTCGAGAGCCTACCTCTCACCTCCGCCGCAGTGAGGGAGGGTGCTGCGTCACAGAGGGGACCCGAACTGCTGCAAGGTGTACAAAGATCGGGTGTGCTAACGATTGCGGTTTTACCGAGGGATCGTGTAGACTCGAGAAGCCCTGCATGCAGCACATGCCATTCCTTCTTGACAGAGCCACCGAGGCAGATGGCGACCCTTGCGGCCATGCACTGATGGCGTCTTGTCCGCCTGCGCCATTCGCGAAGCTGGCGGCCGACACACCGTTCGGGCACACGTACACGCACGACCACGGGGACGGAGGCAACCCGGGCCAGGGGACGTGGGAGCTTAGCAAGGCTGACCTGGCCACGCTGCTCGACCTGAGCAAGAGACTGGACCTGGATGGCGAGATCACCCCAGTCATGGCTTGGGGTATGATTTTGAGCCATCCGAGGTTTGCCGACTTCAAGTCAGAGGACTTTAGGAAGCTCGCGGACGAACTGGGCAGGAAAGTCCGGTGCTACGGGTGAGTCTCGCCGGTTGCCTCGGTCACAACCAACGGATTGTGCGTGCTGACTCGTCGGGCACAGATTTGGGGCAGTGATGGAAGAGTTTGAGCTGCGGGACGCGTTCGAGAGCGTGCTTCCTTGCGAGCCGGATACTATGCTATACTAGGATGACGACGGCTTTTTGTTGCGGATTCACTGAATTGGATGAGGTCTTGTTAGCGGTGCGCCGCGGAGTTTTGACTGGGGCCATGTATTTCGCACGAATACCAACGCACAAGGGTCAACCTATTCGCCCCGTAAGACGGTGCGGATGCTGCCGATGAATGACACGACGATGAAATGACGTGTCGGGCGAGCAAGATGCATTCATTGCACATGCTGTTAACATGCCCTAATACCTTAAGTAGCCTGCGCTGGTGAGGCGTGGTGGCGACAGCTGGCGCCAGCTGCGGGCGCGGGGCGTGCAAGTTTTCGGCAGACTGCCCCACACCCCACCACAATTTCGATTCTAGCCAAATTCCCACCGAACGAGGCTTCACCTTGCGACGGTCGAGAGATCCGAGACCCTCGACACCCTCTGGCCCATTCCTGCTCGCTTGTAACAACAGCCGCCAGAATGGCCGACGCACTCGACTACGTCCAGATCTGCGAGAGCTGCCCGCCTGGCGATGGCTGGGGCCCCAGCGTGACGACCGACACGACCCTGAACGGCGTGCCCTATGCGCCCTTCTCCAAGGGCGACAAGCTGGGCCGCATGGCCGACTGGACCGCCGAGGGCAAGGACCGCGAGCGTGGCGGACGCATGCAGTACAACCGCAACTACAGAGGTAGGATCCGTGTGCTTCTGCTTCTGACAGGACAGGCGAGCAGTGTGGGTTGACATTTGCACCAGACCAGCAAGTCTACGGAGCCAGCCACGCCCTTACCTTCAACGCACCGCCGGCCGAGGACGAGTCGACCTTCTCCCTCGTCAGCAACACCAGAGACTCCACCAAGTCGAGGTACGGCCGCGGAGCCGTCTTCACCCGCGGCCGCGGCCAGCGTGGCGGCAGAGGCGACTCTCGCGGCGGACGCGGCCAGTTCCAGCAATCTGGCGGCCGCGGAGCACGGCAGACGTACGACCGCGGCGGCCGCCCCAACACGGGTGCTCGCGGCGGCCGTCGCTTTGGCTGGAAGGACTACGACAAGCCTGCTCGCAACCGCGATGCCAGCATCAACATCAAGGCCGACTGGCAGCTGCTCGAGGAGATTGACTTCAACCGCCTGGCCAAGCTGAACCTCGACGCCGACGAGGGTGAGGACCTGGAGGACTACGGCTTCCTCTACTACTACGACCGCTCCTACGACAAGCAGCCCGTCAAGGGCGCCGAGAAGAAGCTCACGGCCATCGACCGCGCCGCCTACAACGTCACCACCTCGTCCGACCCCGTCATCCAGGAGCTGGCCGACCGCGGCGAGGCCACCATCTTCGCCACCGACAGCATCCTGTCCATGCTCATGTGCGCGCCCCGCTCCGTCTACCCCTGGGACATTGTCATTGTGCGCCAGGGCAACAAGATCTTCCTCGACAAGCGCGACAACGCCACGCTGGACATGGTGACGGTCAACGAGAACGCCGCCGACGCGCCCCTGGATGCCGCCGACGGCAGCAAGGACGTCGTCAACCAGCCCGCCGCCCTGGCCGAGGAGGCTACCTACATCAACCACAACTTCGCCAACCAGGTCGTCAACGAGAGCGACGCGGCCAGGGTCGACATGAGCCAGGCCAACCCCTTCTACAACGCGTCCGAGGACACCGACCCCCCGGCCAGCAAGGCCTACAAGTACAGGAAGTTTGACCTGTCCACCAACGAGGAGGAGCCCGTGTACCTGGTCGTCCGTACCGAGGTCGACGCCGTCCAGAAGAACGCCATCAGCGGCGAGGACCAGACCATGACCATCAAGGCGCTCAACGAGTTCGACAGCAAGGCCCAGGGCAGCGGCGGCGCGCTGGACTGGCGTAGCAAGCTCGTCACGCAGCGCGGTGCCGTCGTGGCGACGGAGATGAAGAACAACAGCTGCAAGCTGGCCAGGTGGACGGTGCAGAGCATCCTGTCCAAGTCGGACGTCATGAAGCTAGGGTACGTCTTCTCTCCCTTCACTCGGTCGTGTCTCATCCATGATCATGCTATTAATGTTTGCACCGCTCAGATTCGTCTCCCGCGTCAACCCCCGCTCCAACGACAAGCACGTCATCCTCGGCGTCGTCGGCTGGAAGCCCCGCGACTTTGCCAACCAGATGAACCTGTCCCTCTCCAACGGCTGGGGCATCGTCCGCACCATCGCCGACATGTGCCTCAAGCGCGAGGAGAGCGAGGACGGCAAGTTCGTCCTCGTCAAGGACCCCAACAAGTCCATCCTGCGCCTCTACGAGGTCCCCGCCTCCAGCTTCGACGAGGACGACGACCACGAGGACGAGCAGGAGGTCGAGGGCGAGGGCGAGGGCGAGGGCGCCGACGAGTAGAGGGGCGCTGTTGTCCTTGTTACCTGCCGGAGACGGTTTTGGGCTGCGCACGAGTATAATGAGAGAGTGTGAAAAGTGGCCCCAGGTATTCGGGGCATGGCATGTACATTTTGCGGCGCTATGTTGAGATGGCGGCTCAAAATAGAGAATCTCATGACTTTTTTTTCTTTTCTTGGCATACTACTTGCCTGCGCTTGGCGTGATGAACTACGGTGAACTGGCCCGTGATGGCTTCACAGCCGTCTTGGTATATTCCCTACACCGCCCACCTCACTTTTCGGGTACTCTCCCCCACAAGCCCCCAGACGCCAATCTACCAAAAACAAAAAGGAGTGTGTCCCGCAATCCTGTGCATCTTGCCTCTTGCTGGGCAGCCAACGCGATCCCAGTTCCGCCAAACAGCCTTCCCGTCGTAATAACCCAAAGCCATGTCCCTCGGGGGGAAAAATGAAACAAATCCTCCAGCAAATGCCCCCGAGCCACGCGAGGGGTGGCTCCGCCCAGACCAGACATGTGTTTCCTTCCGACAATCTCAATAGCTCAAATTCACATGCCCATTGCTTTGTGCTTTCCCACAACGCCATTGCTCGTCCGCTCTGTCCGCTTCCGGCCAATATCCAGTGCGAGCACGCTCTACGCACTCCATGGTTCGTTAGTTCTCATCGCTCTTCGCCGCGCTGGGCAAGAAGCTCGACACGGGCATCCTCGAAGTCGGCACAGCCCCGTCCCCGGCTAGACGTCTATCCTGCTCGCAAAGCCAGCTCCTCGCGGCGTTGTTCCTCTCCCCCAGACCGATATCCCGGATGGCGAAGTTGGTGGCCGCGCAGAAGTGCTCGAACGCTTCCCGACGGTCGACGGTGAGGCCCTTGGCCAGGATCCGGGACCAGCTGCGCTTTGCTGCGAGGCGGAGGCAGTGTCCCAGCGGCCAGTCACGGTGCTCTGAGCGTTTGATGTCGCAGGCGTCCTCCTTGAGCTTGGTGCCCTGTTCCTTGACCATGCCCATGGGTACCACATCTCGCTGACCCTTGGGCTCGGCGGGAGAGCCGTAGACACCTCCTCGAGACGATACAGCGGCTTGAGATTCAACAGAACAATAAACAGACGGGCTTCCGTATCCCCGTGTACGTTCATCGTACCCGTGAGACGGATACTGCCCATATGGATTCTCAACAAAAGATGTGTCATTAAACTGGGTTCGGCCAACGGTTTGTGACTCTCGCACAGAGTGTTGAGCAGCTGGTGACAGCGATGGAGTATTATAGGAGACTGCTGATCCGCCCGAGTTGTAGTAGTGAGGAGCCGTTGGCGGGTAGTGATACACGCGAGAAGCCTGGTGCTGCGCTCCAAACGATGCGTTTGCCAGAGCTTGGCTAGCATTACGATAGACAGTATCGTCCCGAGGAGCAGAGACGTGGCCCATGTACGCCACCGGAGTCGCCCCAGGAGGCGGGATCCCCCTGTTGAGTATCGGGGGTTGAAGCGGCACAATGTCACTGGCCAACGGCGGATGGAGGGTCCTCAACGAAGGGAGATATCCTAACTGCCGTGGATCGGGCACTGAGCGGACCGGTGGTAGAACATTGTTGAGAGGACTCTGTTGGTAAGAGTACTTTCGACGCTTCATGGAGCCTCGTTCGTCGTTTGGTGGGACCCTTGGCATTCCGGCCAGAATCTGGGCAACATCTTGAACTTCCGTGGGCGGAGAAGCGGTAGGGCTGATGGCATCTCTTGCACGCTTTATCGGCCGGTTGTAAAAGCTGGCAGCTTCGCTCGTAGGCATGTGCTCCCCGCCACCCCAGTCGCAATCCTCCTCCCACTTGTCATCGATATTGGGCGACACGGTATCCGTTCGTGGGCTGACTGTAGGCGAGAACGAAGCTGAAGTCGCTCGCGAAGAGGCGGCTCGAGACTGGGCGCCCCTACGCCCACGGCCGCGGCCCCGACCTTGGCCCCGAGCCCTGCCCGCTCCACGGCCTCCTCGACTGCCTCGACCCCCACCACCTCGAGACGCCCGGATCTTTCGACCTTTGGAAAGAAAAGGTGCCGTGTCCCAGTCTACTGCCTGTGGATCCAGAACATGCCGCCCGTCGTCTTGCAAGCGGTCCGCGTAAGCACACTCTTTGCAGACCGAGAGCTTGCACTCGGAGCACTTTTGTATCGTACCGCAACGCTGTCTGTGGCACATGTCGCACTTTGCGGTAGAAACGTTGGAAGCGTCCCATCCATTGTGTATCCTCTCCGGTCCGGGAAGCTGGAAGACGGGAGGTGCTGGAGAAGCATGAGTTTCGTCAATATCTTGGGGTCTCGTCGCAGCATCAAGCCGAGTTTCACCAACATGTTGCGAATTGGTAGCAGAATCCTGTTGAGCAGTAGTTGGATCGTTGGGACGCTTCACGCCGCCATCATCGACGTCACGACCAGGTGACGACTGCGACTCTGCGTGGGCCAAACGAGAGTCGACCCTCCGATGGTTCTGTCCGTCAGGGACTGCCATGGCCGGAAGACGCGATTCGAGAATTCAAAGGCAATATGCCTGGTGTTGTTTGTTGGAAATGCGTGACTGGCCGCGCGGCAGCGGACTGCAAGACTTGTCAGGTCCAAGGCAGAACCAGGAACTACCTAGAGTTCGTAATATCGGTGATGGAGTTGTCCAGATGCTTTTCTGATTTGACGGGCATATATATCTGAACGACGGGCAAGGCTTTGCGCCGCCAAAGGATGCATATATATACCCGGAGCGTCAATGAAAAGATGGCTCTGAGCTTTCAGAGGCAAGAAGATAGTCCAAGGAGAGAGAAGGGCACAGGTTGGGTGCGACGCCTGATTCGAAGATGCAACGATGGCGAACACGACAATGCAGATTCACTGTGCAGGGAAGACAGAGGAAACACGGGATCAGCAGCACGTTGGAGAGGGTAAACAAGCCAGCATGTGACGGTAGAGGCGGTCTGTTGTGCAGTGATTCAGCGCAAGATATGAGCTCCAACATGGGACGAGCCGCACCTCGTCAGAGGAGCAGCGTCGAGCAGCTGTCGAACAGCATCGCTGTTCGTTCCTCTGACGACGTCCAGACGGGTAGGCCCGCCTGGGCATGCAGATTGCGTGTGAATGTGATCAGACGCCGTGTGGGCTCTGTTGAGCGTGTTCGGCGAGCGGTGCATTGGGCATGCGAGGCGCAGCAGACGAGGACCCCCGCGAACAGCAAAGTGCGGTGATGCAACCATCGGAGGTACTTTTCTCGCATCCCGGGGAGAGCGAATGCTGGTCTGTGCAGCGACGAGCAGCTCGGGGACGACGAAGGGCGAGGCGTGTTGGTCGTGGCTTAGTATGGCATTATATATAGAAGGGTTGGCATCACGATGTTGCCCGCTGTTTGGAGTGAAGCAAGTGCCTCAGGCGTGCACAGCATAGCGGCATAGGGCACAATGCCAAACGGCAGGGGCGAGGGCTAGCAGACTGCTCGTACTCGCGCAGGGCAGGGCAGGCATTGAGCAGGGTGAGAGCGAACGGACGAGAGGCGTCAGGGAGCGCTTGTGCTCTGTGTGTACACCTTGCCTTACGACTAGGTATATTGCGCGGGTTCTTTGTACGTAGTACGGAGTCCGTATCCGCAAGTCGTACGCTTACATGCCTACTCGTAGGTACCTACGAGTACACATTGTGGGTGACATGGGTGTGGCAGCAGTTTGGACGAGCGAGTCCCGTGCATGTCACGGCGCACAACCGGGCGCTGCTGCTTCGGCCGATATTGGCACTGTACTCGCAGCCAGCACAGCGTCCAATCGAGGCGCGCGCACCCACCACGCATGGCATGACGACGTCGGCGTTCGAGAGCCAACATGGTCCTCGTACGAATACGGCTCAAGCGGCCGCACGCCACGCAGAACCGAAAGCCAGCTAATCTGCTTGGGGATGGCCGCCCCCCTGGCAGGCCAGGCCCGAGCCATTGCCAGCCGTCGACCCGGGACCGTCGGCGCGCAGAGCTGAAAGGCCAGTTGTTCCAGACACGAGACTTGCGGCAGGCCGCTGCCCGTCTCACGTCTGCCATGATCGGCCCCGTGCAAGCGAGATTTTGTCGACAAAAGAGGCCGGTGAATGAGCATGGACAGACACGGCGGATTGCGGGCTTGGCCTGTCGATGCGTCAGCGCCATGCATGTCGTCCGTTCCAAACGACTCGTCGAAACCCCCTCCGCCCGTCGTCGTCATCATCAGCACCCTCATCCGCCAGTTCAGCCCGACGACTTTGACTTTGACCACTATCGTGTAGCCAGTAGTCGGTGGTAGTTTAGGCGCCACCGAGTACCTAGGTACTCTCGCTCGTCTGTCCCTCCCCTCGGGCCTCCACTACCAACGGCCATCGCCAGCCCGTGCTCGAGTGCAGAGCCAAGCCCAACACGTCGATGAATTGCTCTGCTCGTCCTCGTCCTGCTGACGCATCCCAACACACCACAGGCCAATCTCAAGGGCCCGTGTTGCTCCGCGACACACACCAGAGCCACCCCCCTTAACCGTGCTGAGCCACTGTGTTCCACCAAAGCTACCAGTACGAGTACCTACCTTACCTGACGGGTACCATACAGGTACCCACCTCTCCGTCGACGGTGCTTGGGAGTCTGCACTGCCTGGGTGCCCATCTCATCTGCTGTCCAGGTCAAACAAAAGCCATTGCCCTCCTTTGACCGCTTTCGCGCGAAAAGTAAACCCTACCAACGTCCCTAATTCGTGCCCACGACCACACACCTGCTGCCTGCTCGCTCGCTTGCTTCACGCCATTGCCGCAAACCTCGCCAAACCTTGAAGCTCTCGTCGCTCTACCGTCAACATGTCCAACCAAGATTACTACAGCGGCCAGCAGCATGGCCAGGGCGGCTACCCCCAGCAGCCTGCAGCTGTAAGCCGACCACCCCCATCGTCGTCGCCGTCGTCGCCGACCTGATGCCTCCTGCCACAACCACCCGCTGACCCTCGTCTTTCGCCTCTAGAGCTACGGCCCTCCCCAGGGCGCCTACCCGCCTCCCCAGGGCTACGGCCAGCAGGGCGCCTACCCACCTCCCCAGGGCCAGCCCCCGATGCAGTACCAGCAGGCCCCTCCCCCCGAGGATTCTCGCGGCAAGAAGAAGGGCGGCAGCAACAACTGCCTCATGGCCTGCATAGCCGCGCTGTGCTGCTGCTGTGTCGCCGAGGAGGCGTGCGAGTGCTGGTATGTCACCAGACCAGATTGCCGCTGCCTAGGCCTCCACCCGTGATACTGACTCTGAATCCACAGCATTGATTGCTGCGAGTGCCTCTGCTAAACGCGCCGCAAAACACCCCGTCACGGACAAGAGGGAGCGTTGCTAGGTCGTAATGGCTCCGTACACTCGCCCGACCGCACTTCTCGTTGGATTTCCGACTCCTTCACACACAACAGCCACGGCTTCTTCGCCTTCGCCGTCGCCGGCGCAATGTCATGAATCCCGGTAGCAATGGCACAGGTGGCTACGGCTTGGTCGCTTCAGAACCGCGTCTCTTTGCAGACTCGCATTTTTCCCTTGGTATTCCTGCAATCGCTCGTACAGTACCCTTAAGTGTCGCATGGAACGAAACGCTGCGAAGCCCCATCCAAGGGGGGCACAGCCATTTATTGGTGGTGGTAGGGAGCCATCATTTACAGCAGGAGTTGATTGATTCTCTTATTTTGCATCTTGTTTCGATATCATGCAATGACAGGGAAACAAAAGAATGGTTTTTACGTGAAATGTCCCGTCCCGCTCCAGCCACACTCAAGAGTCCAGCTGCACGTAGTTGGCCGGGAACAGGCCCGATTGTCCCTTGTAGTGCCCAAACCACCAATCCTCGTCGGGGAACTCCAGGTTCGTGATCTTTGCGTCCTCGGGGAAGGACAGTTCTGAAATTACACGAGTTAGTCGCCATTGCGGTCCTTCATCAACCACGGCGGATAGCGTACCATTGTCTTCGGCTGCTTCGTAGTCATAGAGAGCAGTGGCCGTAGGACCTGCGCCTGCACCTGCACCAGCCGCATGGGCTGGCTCTGGCTCTGGAGCCGCCGCGGATCGCGGCGCAGCGGCGGGAGCAGGAGGCGCGGGAGTCGAGGCAACGTGAGGCTCATCGTCAACAAGTTCAACGTAGTTGCTCGGAAACAAGCCAGTCTCGCCCTTTACGTTTGTGCCCATCCACCAGTCCTCATCCACCATGTCAATGTTGGTCACGTATTCGCCCTCGACCAGGTCGATTTCGTTGTCCTCAGCCTTTTCGTAGTCGTACTGAACGACGGCACGCTTGCCACCCTGCTCGGCCTCGTGCGCCGCGCCATGCACTGGCTCAAAGGCCTGCTCAGGCACAGAAGCAGCTGCTCCTCGGGCCATATGTGCCGCCTCCTCTTCATCCGGGAGGTCATCCTCCTTGGGCACATCGATCTGGCTGGGCCGGACGGGAAGTGGCGCCGGGGGCTCGTCGGGCTTCTTCAACTCAGTGTGCGCGCCACGTGCGACAGGGGCGGCCACACGGATCGGAGAAGGGTCTCTCTGGTCATCAACGCCTCGATAGTCCTCTTCTTCCTCGACCTCGTCTTCATCCGGCGGCGGGGGGCGGCTCGGAAGTCCGGGGAGCGCAAAGCCGCCGGATGGCCTCGAAGTAGCCGGGACTGGCGGCGGTGCAGGCGCCACTTCAGCCTCGTCTTCCAGTGCTCTGGACACAGGAGGCGCTGCTGCCGACCCAATCGGGATAGTATCCTTGAATCGATCCTTGAGCGCAGATACACCTCCAGCCGGCTGGGTTGAGTCTCCCTCGGCGCTCCTTTCGGCCTCTCCCGTGTTTTGCTGGCTTACATTCTCTGGTCCACCGCGATTGTAGCCGGCGGTCTGCACTGGAGCCCAACTCTTGCCACTGTATCCGCTCTTCCACTCGCCGCCGCCGCCGCTCCTCTGCGCCGCAACTGGCGAGGTGGCTAATTGTGCACCAACGTTACCAATGTCGGAGCCTCGCTCCTTTGCCTTCTTCTCCGCCCAGAGCTGGGCTGGAGTCTTTCCTCCCTTGTCAGCGAACGTTCGGCTGGCAGCACCAACAGGAGCAGCAGCGGGCACACTTGGGGCCCCAAATCCAAGCCCACCTGGTGTTGGCGCTTTCGTGCCCGTAAAGGTCGAGGCTCCCCCGAACTTGTTGGCGACCTTGGGCTTTGGCAGAGAAGTAATCCGCTCCGACTGACTGGGCTGGGAGAACGCAGCGGCCCTGTCGGCGACTGGCTTCGGTGCGGGAGCATCGTCTGTTGGCTCCTCCTCGGCAGCAGGCTTCTGGGACTTTGCACGGATTGCAGCAATGTCAACCTTGCCAATCGGCTCGTATGCTCCTCTAACGGGTGCCGGCCGATCATCGTCCTTGTTCTTTGCCGCGGCTCGAATCGCAGCAATATCTACCTTGCCCACTGGCTGGTAGCCTCCCCCGACAACATCGCTTGGCCCGTCGTCCTGGCGGCTGCTGCCGGCAAAGCGGGAAGATTCCGGCTTTTGCTTTGTGAGCTCGGCCATGTCGACCTTGATTGGTCGGTAAGCTGATTCGACCTTCTCGATCTGAGTTCTCGTGACCTGGGGGGCATCAGCACCCCAGCCATCTTCGTCGACATTTTCATCCCTCCTGCTTCGAGCCGCAACGAGAGGGTCGGCAAGGCGACTGGAACTAGACGCCGTCGGAGTGAAGACAGGCTTCGACTTGACGGGAGGGGGCGCCGAGGGAGCGGTGTAACCAGAGCCGCTGGCCGAGTATTTCGCACCGGAAGCATCGGAAACTTTTTTCATGATGGAGTCGGTTTCGAGGTCGCCGTCGGAGCGGGCAGTAATCTGGACGTGGTATCCGTGGAGCACTTTGGCAACGGCAGCCGTGTGGCTGGTGAAATAGCCCTTCGTCCGCTCGGGAACACCGCCTCCGCACCACGCGATGAGGACACATTTGGGGAGGGCCGTGTTGGGGTCCTTGACCTTGACAAAGGCGAATTGGATACGTCCTTCGTTGAAGTCTTCGGTCAACTCGGCCAGTTCACCGTCTGCAGAGCGTTAGCGTTACGGCGCCACCGCGCGGGAGGCAGCCGGAGTTGGATTTTCATACCGCCTGTGCTCTCGACCTTGAGTATGCTCTCCTTGGCACCACTGTCCTGAAAGGCGCTCATGAGAGGTGCCTGCACCGAAAAGAGGGCCCATTGCGCATAGGTGGGCGAGTCGGACGACGGCGGAGGGCCGCTGACGACTCCATTGTAGCTGCTTCTTATGGACAGCCCGTTGATGGATAAGTTCAACGATGCCATGTCGAACAGGGGCGACAGCCGGCTGTGAGGATAGTTGGTAGCGGCGGTGTTGGTTGTAGGTCCACGACAGAACAGCAGCAGTGCTCTCACTTGGCGGATTGCGAGGTGCTGGATTTGGCGAGCTTCTCCGCCGGCGCTGATGCAAAAGTCCAAGCAACGCGTAAGGTAGGGAGGCACCTTAGGCAAGTATAGCACAGCTTGGACGAAGCAGTGCGGCGACGAGAGGTGAGGTGGGAAGTTGGGCTCGCGGTGGACGCAGTACGAGGCCAGCTGGAGGTTTGCTGACGGGAGCCAAGCTCAGCTCGGGGGTCGGCGACGACGTTGACGTTGATGTTCCAGGCTGCTGCCAGGCTCGCTGGCTTGCGCCTGCTGGCGGGGCGGTTGACGGAGCCGCAACGCAGTGAGGACCCTGGTGGATGCCCGCTTACGCGCATAACAGACAGCGCCTCAGGCGTGGCTGTGCTGCAGTTAGTGAGTCATCTGTTCTCAGGTGCCTGGCAGACGCCCCCCGCGCCCTCTGGAAGACGACGGCGCTGGAAGCCCAGCAAGCCCCACCAATGCAAAGCACCCAAAATGACGCAAGTCTGCTGTGCTCATCAGCAAATGTAATTGGCCCCTCCTGCCGGCGCTGGGCGCCTCCAAACCGTCCAACCGCAACTGCCCCGCCAAAATTCAACCCTGCGACCCCATCCCATTCCAACCTGATCGATCAGTCAGTCGACTTCATCGCACGGCCTTCGCGTCCTCAAGCCCACGATGTCGACGATTACCGAAATCACCTCTGGTGCCCAATGGGAGCAGCTTCTAGCCTCTGTGCCGGCGTCGACGCTCCTCGTCGTCTCCTTCCATGCGCCGTGGGCCGCGCCGTGTGCCCAGATGGCCACGGTCCTCTCGACGCTGGCCTCCGAATATCCCGTCACCGAGCCTCCGAGCACCGCGTGGGTGTCGATAAACGCAGAGGAGCTCAGCAACATTAGCGAGACATACGACGTCACCGCCGTCCCGTTCCTGGTCCTCTTGAGGAACGGCCAGGTCGTCGAGACCGTCAGCGGCAGCAGCGCCGTCAAGGTCAGGACAGCCATCGAGACGCACGCCCGCAGCGACGGAAAGCCGCCATCTACGACTGGCGCGACGAACGGCATCGAGCACACAGGCGGTCAGCCCAAGGAGGACCAGAGCAATGTGGACCCGGAGAAGCAAAAGGAGGAGCTTTGTAAGCGCCTGGGGGACCTCGTCAAGGCAGCGCCGGTGATGCTCTTTATGAAGGGAACCCCGAGCTCTCCGCAGTGCGGCTTTTCCAGGCAGATGGTTGCCATCTTGCGAGAAAACTCGGTCAAATACGGATTCTTCAACATCCTGGCCGATGACGAGGTGCGCCAGGGCTTGAAGGAGTATGCCGAGTGGCCGACCTACCCGCAGTTGTGGATGGATGGCGAGCTTGTTGGTGGATTGGACATTGTAAGCTGGCCGTTGACGAGCTTTCTGTTCTCACGTTTAACTGACAAATGGGGCCAGGTTAAGGAGGAGCTTGGGAACAGCGAAGACTTCTTCAAGCCATACAGCATCAGCGGCTCCGCCGATGCGGCCGCGGCGTGAGTCAAACTTGAAGATTGCAGCCATGTCTCGACATCCGCCTCGCAAATAATGCACGGCAGTTCAGTCTTGTGCCTGACGAGGGGGTTGTCGCGGGCGGATCTCCGGAAGCCATTCCCAACCTGCATCGGACGGAACGGCGGGGTTGAGGTGTCCTACTGAGCCGAGGAGGCCCGTGGGGATTGGACCAACTCGGGGTGGATTGTGGGCGGACGGCAAGACATGCTCGCCAGCAAACGCAGTTTTGAGGACGACGAGGGCTGGGATGAGTTGCCGCGATACTGATGAAGAAATGACGGAGTTTGCGATGCAGAACCAATCAAGATTGTTCGTCTAGGATGACGGGCCTAGTTTACGAGGGCGTCTGGATGGGGGAAACAAATGGCAACAGTTGCCCTTTTCAATGCTTGCTTGCTTCAATATAAGAACACGTGACAAACAATACCAGGCAGGTTCTCGAGTCAAGGCATGCATGGTGGAGGTCAACCAGGTTCGTCTGGCCCTGATCAGCACCGTGGGGCATCCATAGCCAGCGTCGGCACTCGCCATGCCTTTGCAGGGACTGCGCTATTCAACGGCTGCGGGAGGGGCATTTCAACGGCTGACAAATGGATGAGAGGCGCTCCCCCCTTCTGCCGCTAGTGTCTATGTGACTCACAACAGGCAGGATCGACTGCGTTACGTACCTACCCATAGCAGCTTCAAGGTGCGCATGCAAGCGGCAAGACAAACATCGGTGTAGGGTAGGCCTCGATGGTAGAATCCATGTCTGACGCAGTGTATTTTACGCATGTTTTTTATTGTACGTTTGGGCCTCGAAGCGTGTTGTCAGCGTCCTTTTCTGTATGGATAATCGTTCTCCGGTGTGATGATGTGGGATTCGAGTGTCAAGGCATCACCTCCATGTACGTCGCGATAGCAGAGGCAGTGAACGATCGATAGAGCACAACTGAGCTACCTCTAGAAAGGCTAATCGCCGCTCGGCGTTTGTGATGGAGTCTGTCCGAGTGGCCTGTGGGGAGGCACGTATCGCCACCCACTGTCCCCGGTGCCGCCCCACCATCCCAGCAGCATCGCGAACGCCATCGTCTTAATAAGGCTGACGTCGTGCTCCAACGTTTCCTACTTTTCGTTTCTCACCCGAACACTGGTCTCCTCTTTCCCTTGGAGTGAACCTGTGGACAGCTCAAATCGCGACACGACCAACCCGCGCCGTCGCACTACGAATTGACTTGACTGCGCGCCGTGTCTGGATTTACACCGCTGCTCTTAGCTTCATCATCCCTCTTCGTGGGCGCGACCGAATCTGGAATCGCTACTGCTCCAGATTCGCCTCCGGCCTCTGCGCTTCGCAAGTCAGCTTTGCATCGATTTCACGAACATCGCTTGCGCGGTTCGAGCAGGGACCGAACAATCCCGCACTGCTGCGTGCGCGATCGACTCTCGCAAGACAGGCTGCGGGCGCAGGACGGGACTCGACGCCACCGGACGCGAGAGGTACAGGGACCTGTGAGACTCTGCGACGGAGCCCCTGGTGCACGTCAGTATATGTCGCGACGATTTGCGACGGCGCACCCTTCCCTGGCGCCTGTTCCGACTTCTGGGCCAGGCCACGCATCGCCAACCCCAAGTATCACGGACGGCGTTCTGCCCCTTGGTGGACCCTAACTCCGAACCATCACACCAGCCATAACCCACCATAGCGACGACCCAGGCCTCGCGATACCGTAACAATGTCGCCTACTCCGCCCTCCACAAACTCTTCTACCGGGGGCCGCTCCCCTGAAGAACAGTTCCGGGTCGTCAGGAAGAGGAACCGAGTGCCGCTGAGCTGTAATCCTTGCAGGACAAGAAAGTGCGTCCAGAACATCCGACCCCCGTTGAATGAGCGTAGCAGATTGCTAACTGGTTCCTAGATTGTGAGCTGAGCCAGTCGCTAGTATATCTAGTTGTCCCCAGCTAACCCCCTGATAGGAAATGTGACAGAAGCCATCCGTGCAGCAACTGCACGAAACGCGAGGGCATGGACACTACGTCATGTTCCTACGCGGTACCTGTGTCCCGCAAGAAGAACCAGAACCATGGAGACTCGAGTCCGGATGACATGCAAAATCGCATTGACCGCCTAGAAGGCCTGGTGTTGTCGCTGATGCATAACGGACCCAACGTCGATTCCGCCACCGCCCGAGCGAGCGCCTCGGTCTCCCAGTCTGTGACCGATAGCGGCTCGTCAGCCAAGATTGACCAGGAAGAAGCGGTAATGGCAGACGATGACAGCGACGTCGAAGACAGTCTCGCCACGTCTCTGGGAGTACTGAAGGTCGACGCCGACAAGGGCAAGTCCATGTATGTCGGACAGGAACACTGGCACCTGATTCTCGCCGACATTGCCGAGGTCAAGAACTACTTTACATCACACAAAAAGGAGCTGGAGACGAGCTACGAGCGTGTCAAATCGTCCAAATCCGTCACGGCCTGCGAGGGACCAACCCTGCTCCTCGGCGCTGTCCCTGCCTCGGAGCTCGAACTTCGCGCAGAGCTGCCGCCCAAGTCCAGCGTCCTTACGCTCTGCAGCCGCTACTTCAACTCGATGGACAACGCCGTCAGCATCATCCATGGGCCGACGTTTTTGCAGCAGCTTCGCACGCACTGGCAAGACCCGTCCAAAACGCCGGTCATGTGGTTAGGCCTCCTCTACTCAATCCTCTGCCTCGCGATGCTGAGCTATCACAAAGTGGGGGATGAGCCTCCCGAATGGAATGGTCGAACTTTGGCACTCGCCTCCGAGTTCCGGCTGCGGACCGTACAGTGCCTCATCAAGTCCGATTACACGAAGCC
Source organism: Tolypocladium paradoxum (assembly GCA_002916505.1). Classification (NCBI taxonomy): domain Eukaryota; kingdom Fungi; phylum Ascomycota; class Sordariomycetes; order Hypocreales; family Ophiocordycipitaceae; genus Tolypocladium; species Tolypocladium paradoxum. The sequence goes on along the minus strand of PKSG01000315.1, from coordinate 18,558 downwards.
CGTCGAGTACACCGTGGAGACCATGATTCTCTACGTCTTCGGGGAATACTCGTCGCGGTGGGATGCTGACCTCGGCTTGTGGTTAATCGTCTCCTTGATCACGAGGATAGCGTTCCGCATGGGATACCATCGTGATGCGAAGTGGTTCCCTTCGCTCACGCCTTTCCAAGCAGTAAGTAGACAAAAATCGATTCTGTCGAGACTACGAAGATATCTGACCAGACGGCAGGAAATGAGGCGAAGAACGTGGGCACTCGTACGAATGTCTGATGTCATTTTCTCACATCAGGTGTCCCTACCGAGCATGATATACGAGCATGACTGCGATACGAAGCTGCCGAACAATATATTTGACGACGAGTTCCATCCGGGCATGAAAGAACTACCGCCGTCTCGGCCCAACACGGAGGCGACGCCAATCTCGTACATGATCGCCAAGGCTAGGCTCTGCAATGAACTGGGCAACATTCTCCAGGCCACAAACAGAGTTGGGAGACACGTTCCCTACGACGAGATTATACGGTTCGACGCAAAGCTTGGGCAGGTGATGCAGGAGCTTCCGCCCCATCTTAAGCTCGGGCCGCTGGAAGGGAGCCACGAGCCGGTCACATTAATAATCGCCAGATTCAACGTGGACATTCTGTACCAGAAGATCCTCTGCTTGCTGCATCGCAAATACATTTCCAGGGCGCGGCAAAATCCGAGGTATGCCCACTCGCGCCGCAGCGCCATCGAAGCGTCGCTGCAAGCAATGGCCCACCTGCAGACGCTTCACCGCGAGTCTCAGGGCAATGGTAGGCTCCGAGCTGTGAGCTGGTACGTCAAGTCGACAGCGACAAAGGAGTTCATCTTGCCAGCCATGCTTATTGTGCTGGACCTTCACTACGACAACATGGCGGCCCAGTCGGGGGCGCTTCAGGACCACGACGGCGCATTCCTTTGGACCCCAGAAGAGCGATGCAAGATGATTGGCACGCTGGAGGACGCAATGATCATCTGGAAGAGCCTTGCGGACTCATCGATGGAAGCATTCAAGGCCTCCAAGATCATCGAGATCATGTTGCAAAAAATCAAGCATCCGGCGCAGAGTGCCAATGGCTCCATGCCTGCGCGTACGGACTCGGTATCGACTCTCGGGACGAATATTGGCATGGACCAAACCCCGGGCATGGGCCAGGGCATCATCTCCCCCGAAGGCTTCGGGGACATCGACCTCGGACTGAGTCCTTTCTCGAACACCAACAGCAGTGCCTTTATGGGCATGGAGTTTAGCCTGCCACCCGCCAATATGGGTGACATGCAGATGGATGGCTACAACGCCACAGGCGCTGCATCCCCGCTGTCCATGTTCACGAATCTTGGCGGCAGCTCTGGCACTGCAGCCGACTTGACGGCTGCGACTTTTGACTGGGTAAGCGCACAACTGGACAATAGCCATATGTACAGCCACTGACACCGCGTACAGGTTGCATTCGAGAATTACACGCAAATGGCAAATTGGGGAGCGGACCAAAGCTTCCAGATTTACGGAACAGGAGATCAGTCCTCGGAACAAGGATCTGGTAATATGATGAACGTGCAGTAAGGGCTTCATTTTCATGTATTTTTACGATGCTATGGGTAAACGCGGGGGCATAACTGGGGCTGATACCATAAAATGTATGAGTTTCGAATATTGACACACCCCTATCTTCCAATGAATGCGACAAGCCAGTCGCCCAGTATTGGAAGAGTGATGAGTGGAACGAGTCGTTTTGTGTTTTTTGGTGGTGTAAAGGTGACGTCGTTGCTTAGTCATAAAACCGGCATGTTTTGCCCAAATCGTCCCTCGGCCCAACCGATCTGCTGATTTCATGACGCGACACGCTCAGTCAACATTCGCAACACCAACAATCCGACCCCGGCACCGGCGACGGAAATGGAGGGAGACGTCAAAAGTGGCTCTTCTACGAAGAGGAAGCCCTCAGGGTCCGCCGGCTTCTCCAGCCAGGCCGCCTCCAAGAGGGCAAAACTTCTCGCATATGGCGAGAAGAAAACCGGAGTCTTCAATTCTGAAGTCCCCAAAGACTTGGCCTATCATCTCCCAGCGGAGATATGGCATCGTGTTTTCGCACTTCTTCCCCCAAAGATACTGGGCAGGTTGTTGGTTGTCAACAAACTGTTCCGCACATACCTTGACCCTTCCTCTCCAGCGGAGGTCGAGGCACCCTCTGCTCCCTCTCCCATATTGTCGCCGATGAAGCCCGATGCCATTTGGCAGGCTTCACGGCGCGCTTTCTGGCCGCATATGCCCGGGCCGTTGAAAGACAAATCAGAGGTTGATATGTGGCGCCTCTGTTGCTCGCGGACTTGCCAGTTTTGCAACTCCCGTGATCGCTCAGTCGTTGGGAAAACGCAAGATCAGTGGAATCGCGGTCCTGGCGCCAAGGGCGTGTCGCCTGTGTTTCCCTTTTTCATTGTCTCCTGTGGCAAATGCCTCTCCGACAACATTGTCAAGGTACGTCTTGCTCTGCCTGTGTGCGCTGGCATGTCGCTTACACGATTTTCACAGGAAGTAGATGTCCTTCTCTCACATTCAACACCTTCTTTCCTTCTAGCTGGCCTCCCGATGGTGTTTGTGACACCCGAGTTACATGTTATACCACCTCAAGTCTTGTCCAGTGGTACAGGGTCACTGCAAACCCAGGTTGCAAAGGGCTTTTACTCGACGCAGATCAAGGATATCAACGCCGAGTTTGAAGCGGTCAAGGCACTGGGTTGCGCAGCCGCAGAGGAATGGATCAAGGGCCTCGAAGCCCGCGGAAAGCGTTCGCTTGCCGATGCGTCTCGCTGGGAGAGGTGGTATCTTTCTGGCGGCGTACATGAGATGCGCACCTCTCGCCAGAGTCTACAGGCGCCACCTCTAAAAGACGAAGCTGCTTCTTCGGACCTGTTTCGCGATATGATAGGGTTTCTTCATATTGCACAAAAGATTGGCGAGAACCATTCCCCAGCTGTTAGGCCCACTGGAGGTAACAAGGGTGCGTGGACTTCAGTTCTTCTTGAACGGGCTTTTCGCTAACTCGCACTAGACTTGGCAAAGATGAGGGCAGAGACGATTATGCACCCAGGATCTCGCTCCCGCCCTCTTGGACAACAGAGACTCACGGAAGCCGAGGCAACCGAGCTCAAGGCCAAGAGGAAGGCTGAGATTGAACGCCGAGCATTGCTGCTCGAACCGCCCATGGAACCCAGCGTCCTTGTACACGCTCCTTCCTTCCAAGCTGCCGTACAAATTACTACGCCACTTGATGACAAGGCCTGGGAGATCCTGAAACCGCGTCTGCTTGACCACCGAGAAGCCGCTGAGCAGCGAAGGAGGGAACGCATTGCAAATGTCAGAGCTCGCCAGAACAACGCCAAGGCAATCCAGTCAAATAACACAGTGGCCCAGCCACTCAAAGAAGTCACCGACAAGGATTGGGATGAAGCCCAGGGGCCTCTACGGGCTAAAATATCTAAGTTTGCAGACGAGATCATTCGAGATGCCTGGAATGATGGGAAGAAGGTCTCTAAGAAAGAGGCCTCCCAATTTGCCGTTGACGTCTTGCTCTTTGTCCGCGCAAGATTTTATGCCGACGTCGCGGAGGAGGCTGCAGCAGCACGGGCTGCTGGCAGAGAACCCATTACTGATCCTCCTGAAGGGCCCTGGACTCAAAAGCTGACTCTGGAAAACCTGAAATGGGTCTTTGACGTGAAGATCAAGCAATACACCGATCGATATCGCAAGGAGCTCTTCTTCTGCAACGGCTGCGACGGTAACCGGAAGGCCTTTGGACTCGAGTCAGCCATACAGCACTACGCAGCAAAGCATACGGAGGCCCTAAGTGTGGGCAATGTCGTCGTTCACTGGAGAGCGGAGTGGCCAGAAACCTCGATTTTCGATCCGGATCCGAAGCAGAAAAGACTTCAGCAACCTGGAGGGAATGCCAATATCCCTTCCGTTGGATCTCAGCCCTCCTATGGCTTCAATGCTCTGCCGCCAGCAAACTATCCACCATACAGCACTCCCCACCAACCTTATAACTGTGCGACCCAGGCTCCAAACGCACCGCCGACCCCATGCCCGGCTGGAGCCGCACCGCCAACAGGTTACGCGGGATCATATCCACCGCACCAGTATCCTCCTCAGGCACCATCTTACCCGTTGCACACGCAATGGCCACAGTATGCCGCCCCTTACCAGACAGGGCAGTCGAACACCGGACATGCTGAAGGCCTGGGTGTGCCATCGAATGGATCTGCCAGTGCTCCCCGTCAGGTTGAGCCTGCAGCCCTGGCAGCCTCGGTCACTATCGGCCAGTACCCGGACCGGCTGAATTTCATGGCAAAAGTTGCGAAGGAGATCTGGACAAAGATCACGCACGTCAAAGACCTGCCCGATGCTGCTAAAGCCTGTGTTTTTGTCCATCATATTACCACGAGATTCGAGCAACAATTTCGTGAAGTGACTCCGTTGGACATGTTCGTCGATGGCCTGTCCGATCACAAAGATATGGCACCAGCTCGAAATCTCAGGGACCTACGTTGCAAGACGTGCGTGCTGGGCACTGAAAACGGCTCAAAAGCAAGGACTTTCCCTTCACTCGTGCAGCACTTTGTGGCAAAGCACACTCAACGGTCAGGACGAGGCCACTTTAAAGATTGGCGAGTGAACATGGTATGGCCACCCGACATGGAGACAGTACCGACGTTGCGAAAAGGCTTTGGGAACCACAAGGAGTCCCTTGCTTTAGTCGCCGAGGCACTTCCGCGGGCATTTGCGGTCGAGCCCTCTAGCGTTGCTGCTAATAAACAGCAACGCTCGAGAGGCAAGGCGTCGCCTCAGGAGAAGCCTAAGGTGAACGACGGTGATAATCGTCGGGATTCGTCGAGCTCTGACGGCTACGAGCCGGAGTATAATGCCGAGGACATCACAGTCAAACTCGAGAGCCCTGAAGCCAGAGGTGCCCCCGCTGCTGCTCCAGCTGCTAACGGGAATGGTGGGCCGCATAATCCGATCGCTCTTGATATTGTGGACAGACCGGTCCTTCAGCCTGCAAGTGATGTTTACGGAAGGGCTGACGCCCCTCGCCAATCACTGCGAGAACAGGATTCATCTCAGCGAGATGGACACCACACACCGAGGACGACACAACCTGATCTCAGAACTGAAGGTGTGGAAATGCGACGTCCGGCGGCTCCTGTAGCTCCTGCGCAACAAGAGGCCGGCGGATTCGAAATGCTTGACAGACTCGCGTCTCATCCAGACTCGCAACGTGGATTTCCAGCTCGCAGCGAACCGGCAAGACGAGACACACATCACGACTTGGGGTCGCGGGAGTATCCACCAAGGGATTATGCTCCAAGGAATGGATACGCGGTGGGCCATGAGTATCCAGCAGATCGCTATCACGAGCCAGCTCCTCACACGCTGGCCAGCCCGGATGGTTACCCCCATGGTTGGTACGACGGGCGGAGCCCGCGACTGGCCTATCCTCCTACCCCATACTGGCGGGCAGGGGAATACATGGCCTACCGCAGCTATCCAGAGGAGCCCCCGGTTCGGCCTGCCCAACCCGCCGAAGCGTTCGAACTTGTCGAGGTTCGAGACTCGCGGGGGGATTACTTCATCAAACGACCGATTCGGCGAGACCCCGGGGCTTTCTATCCACACGAGGTGCGCGGCTCCATGGAGCCGTATCCTCGCCATGAGCCTGTATACGCGCACGAGCGCGAGGTGCGCCAGCCGACGGTCTATGAAGACTACCGTCAGCCTCCTCCTGCCCACGCGCCGCAGCGTCCACCACCCTCGGCGATGGACGATGAGGAATACGACCCGCGGTATCCGGCATCCGGCGGCGGGATCGCGAGCGCCGCGCCGCGCGACCCTCGATTTCAGGAGTACAGGCAGTGATTAGGATATGTAAGGCGCGCGCAACTGTACGATTGGAGATTTGGTAAGGCAAAAGTTTGGCGAGTTTGGCGAGTGAACTGTATTATCCAGTCAACGAGAAGCGATGCCGATCCGTGTTGCATAAATTGTTCGAGAACAGTGTAGAAATGCAATGTTCAGTCATTGGAGACGAGACGTCGCGACGAGCCGAGTGGTGTCAAGTACAAGTCCAACTTCCCCCTCCTCTCTTCCTGTCCTACAAGGTCTGAGTGGCATGCCGTTTTTGCACCGCTTCCTCCGTCTTCATGCCCATCCCGGGTCGTGTACACGCAAAGTTTTTAAGACAAGACAGCTTACAGATCCGCGCACGGGGACACAGCCCTGCCCCCTCCCATCTACTCTATAGCACAACACCACCCCCAGAAGACAGACGCCTCTTCGTTGGTCTATCCTTCTCTCTCAGTTCTATCTCAGTCCAGCGGATAGTTCTGCGACGACAAGGGGGGAAGACGACGACAAGAAGATGAAAAAGAAAAAAATATCCTTTATAACACCTCGCCGATAATCTTGGCCGCCTCCCGATACGTCTGGAGTAGCTTCTCGCACTTCTCGCGCTCCTTCTTAACGCCGTCGTCTTCGTACAGCAGCTCCTCGAAGAGACTCTCCTTGTACAGCTCGCTGACGAGGCGGTTCTGCACCACGTCCTTGCAGTGGTTGACGAGGAGGTGCATCACGGCCTTGGGCACCTGGTCGGCAATGGACTCGCGGACGATGTTGAAGTAGGACGAGATGAGGGCCCGGATGAGCTCCGTCTCCATGGCCTCGCGGTCTGTCATGGCCGGCTCGTTGGCTTCTCCCTATTGCGGCAATTAGGAAACATACACACTGAACGAAGGGGTCGTAAGGACTTACAAGATGCGACGCCAGCCCGTAACTCCTTCCAGTGGGATCATACTCATCGTCCCGAGATGGAGGCGGCCGCAGCGCCATCCTCTCCTCCCGACGCAGGCTCTGCGCAAAGTTAGGCTCGGAAGTCTGGCCGATGTGCCTGCTGCCACCCATGGGGTTCGATGAGAGCATATTGGACGAGGGGATGCCATCTTTGCCGAAGAAATAGTTCAAAAACGTGTCTCGAGCACCTCCCAGACCTTGGCCGTTCAGGCGGGACGGCGATTGTGGCCGAATTCCGTTGACAGCGGCAGCCAGGCTACCACGCGAAATCTCATGGACAGCGGGGGACAGGCTCCGAGGAGGCTTTCCACCGTGCCTGCGCCCAACGCCGTCTACCTTTTCTGTGGCGATACCGTCCTCGCCATCCTCCGTCGGCTCTGCGCCATTGGGACCGAGCTCCTTGAGGCGTCGCTTTTCCCGGCGCTCGCGTTCTTCTTGGATGAGGCGCTTTCGTTCGCGGTCCTGTTTAGCGCTGACAACATTGCTCATGGCAGCGGCGGCACCCAGGAAGTTGGGGTGGTTGGTGTTGATGTAGGCGCGCTGGATCGAGATGAGAGACTCCACATAGGACGACGCCGGGCCTAGCCTCTCGCGTAACAGATCTGAAACCGTCTCGATAAGCCTGCCTTGTAACCTGGGAAACCTGGAAAGCTCTGTTGAACCACAAGTGTGGCAAATTTTGATGAGCTCCTCGTACACAAGCTCCACGCAGCGCTGGCTGGGGATTTCCAAGAGCTTGATCTGAGGCTTGACGAGGAGGTCGAAGGCCATTTCAGGCACAAAGAGACTGGGCCGCGGGCCAGTAGAGTTGCGGATAGCCGTCCGGATATCCAACGCAGAGAGGTTGGAGGTGGGGTCGATGGACTCGAGAGAGCTTCCGAAGACAGAGTTGAAGATGTAGTAGATGCGAGCACCACCACACAGCTCCTTGGTCGAAATCTCAGCAGAGGTACCATCGATCGAGGAGATGAACGAGGTTGCGAATCGAGTCATCTGTTGCAGGATAAGAGAGCCGCGGTGCTCCTTGCCGCTGAAGTGCATGTCGCCGTAGCTGGCGAGTTCTTGCTGCGTTTGGCCCATCAGCGTGTTAAGACGAGCCTTGATATCGGGCAGTCGGTCTCGGATGTGAGACATGAGCGTGGTGTTGAGTGTCTTGGCCAAGAAGTGGGTGCCGCATCGGGTGGAGATGTTGCGATACGCAGGGTGATGCTTGAAAAAATCCATCTCGGCTTGCAGGGCCTCCTCCATGGGCTTGTTTCCCTGGATGTCCTGCTGCGACCGGTTCACCACACCAATGAAGCCGAGCTTCAAAGGGTATACGCGGCCGGACAGGATGTCGAGGGCGTTTGTGCCGTGGTCCATCAAGTCGAGCTTGGTGAGGACGCCGATGGTCCTCCTGCCCAGCGGATCCACATGGCGGGCGAGCTTGAGAGCTTCAGAGTTGACAATGTCGACATTGGCGGGAGAGACAGCCAGGATGAGGCTGTTGGGCTTGGCGATGTATTCGGAAATCAGGTTTCGCGTTTGCTTCTCGATGTCGGTGGGTTGATCGCCAATGGGGACCTGTACACAATGGTCAGCGCATGCAAGAGAGGCGCGCGACGAGCGCCCCGAGGCGCACCTTTGTCAAGCCTGGGAGATCGACCAGCGTCAGGTTCAAGACGTTGGGCGAGTAAATCTTGAGGTTGATGGGCTGTCTGTTGATGCCCTTGTTGTTGCCGGCGACTCTGGAGGTCTCGTTCTCGATCTCTCGCTTGACATCGGAAAAGTCGTTGAATCTTCGGTTCGGAATGTGGTGGAACTCTGCCCACTCGGAGCGTCGCGCGGCAGCAGGCGACCTATACGGGTCGACGGATGAATCTAGCGCGTCATCGTCTTCGGGAACATTGATGAGCTGGAGGATCAGAGGCCGTCGGGTGCAGATGCCGCTGCCTCGGGGCAGAAAGTCGCGGCCGACGATGTTTTCGAGAACGGAAGATTTGCCAGCGGACTGGGATCCGACAACAACCTGCGAGGCGCGTAAGCTCAAAGTGCAGTGCCGACTTGCGAGATGCGACGTACGATCTGGGGCAGGTCGAGGGAATCGCTGCCGATGGTGTTGAAGACCAGATCCTGCAGCTTGTTGACGGTGCTGAGGAGATCCTCGCCGAGGGCAGCCATGACGACGAGGAGACGGTCGAAACCACCGCTATGGAGATGGGCGCAAGAAGACGAAGATGCCCGCTGGCCAGGGGATGCAGGCAGGCTCACACAGGCACGCAGTCGAGGATTGCGCTGCGCGTCGTTGGCAATTTGATGAAGCTGAGGCGCGGGTTGCTGCTGGAGGCGGACTTGGTTCACGTGTGGAGCCCATCGCATCGTTGGTACTTGCGGGATGTACCAAGTACCTCCCGGCTGCCCTTTCGTGGCTCCTTCCCTTGCTCCACCCGCGCGTCTCTCCTGCTTATTTTTATGCACACGGAACAAGGAAGCAGCCGAAGGAGTGTTGTGTGGCGCATGACACGTCAGCCACAGGTTACCTAACCAGTCCCGCCACTGTACCTTGTCGAGGTTGCGACTCCGAAGTCGAGAATTCGCCTGGTTTTGGTCTCGAGGCGGCGAGCATCTGGTTGTGCCATATGCACAGATCAAAGACATGAGTACATTTGGCAGCCCCGGAAAGCTGCCGTCGACGAGGCCCACCCCGTAAGTTGCCGACGACGACGGTGACGGCTTGCGCCTGAAGAGATCTAACACCTGGTGCCAGGCCGCAACGTGGGAGCTTTCCGCTGGACCACGACGGTCAGTCAATGCCCGATCCTCTGGCCCTGAGCAACCCAGACCTGAGATGCTCCTAGGCGAATGCAGGCATGTCATGACCAACTATCTCGCGTGCATGAAAAAGGTCCGCGGCCTCAACGACGACGAATGCCGCGATCTTGCAAAGGCATATCTCGCCTGCAGGATGGACCGGTAAGGCCGCACGAGGAGAGCCGTACGTACAGGGACGGGCGCTGACCGGTGCACAAGGAACCTCATGGCCAAGGACGAGTTCAAAAACCTGGGCTTTGCTGGGACTCCAACAAAAGCCACCCAAGAGTCGCAGTCGGGGCCTGAGAAAGGCGTCAAGGGCGAGCTCCGGTGGTGAGACGACTGGTTGTTGAATTTGGGCACAACCAGGCGGCAGAAATGCCCCAGCAAACGTGGAGAAAGCGTTTCCACAACAACTGTGCCATATGTATCTAACACGCGACCGTTATTGTAGCAAAATCCATGTGCTCGATTGTTACTCGTGGTGACCTGATGCATGAAGTTCCGCTGGTGGGACGTGCGCTGCGTTGCCGAGCCAACGCTGGGCAAGGATCATGCCTGTTCGTGATTCGTGTACAAATCTGCATGCCGCACGCACTACTGCCCAACACCTCCACCAAGTCAACAATCTCCGTCATCGCAGCCCATTGCACCGTGCCCTCGACAACGTAGAATATCATTCTCTTGCCTTTCGCCCCATCAGAGTGCTACAAGCAGTGTCATGAGGAAGTCGGCCGACGCGAAGGCGCGCAAGGCGTCGCCGCCGTCGTCTTCGTACATGTCAAACGACCAGTTCGGTACGACACGTGAAGAGGACCCCGTTCAAGATCCAACGCTGACTCGTTTTGCCTTGACAGCAAACTATCTATCCGACCTGCGGGCGAGCCGCACAGCGCGCCCCGGGGGCGCCAGACCGCAGCCGATTCAGCCGATTCGTGCTGCCATGAGCCGTTACAGCCTCGATGCCACGAGTCGTTACAGCCTCGACGCCACGTCCCAAGCCGCGAGCCCCCCTGGACACCAACGTACACCATCGCAAACCCCAAGCATCGCTGCCGCCAGCATCTCATCCCGCTACTCTACCGCTAGTGCCCGCGGTCGCGACTACTATCCGACAAAGCCGACTAGTCCCCTGAAGCCGTCCGAAGTTGTGCCTACCGCCACCTACATGGAGCGCGGCCAACGATGGATGGAAAAGGAGGAGGCAGTCTCTCTTCGTGACGCCATGGAGGAAATGGATATCCACAAGGCCAGGCAAGAGGCGCCCGATGACGAGACCCGAATATACACCGCTGCCCTCAACGAAGCCGCGGAACTCGTCTGGCAACACGAGCATGGCGGCAACGTCCCACGACCACCCGACGGACCATATCGCTATAGGCCGCATCTTAGAAAGAACAGCTACGCGCATGCCCGCACCGCCAGCATCGGAACGTACGGAGACGAGGTTGCCCCGAGTGGACTTGGTAGGGACATTGGCTCGCGCTCGGTCTCCTGCAGCTCGGCCGAAAGTAACGGCTCCTCGCAAGCACCTCGCCAGTCGACAGATTCCAACCAGTCCACTGCGAGTATCAGCAGGAAACCCAAGCCATATGGGAGCATAGGCGCCGTCAATCGCCGCACAAGCCTTAAGAGGAACATCAGCGGAGAGGTCGAGCGCCCATTCTCGGGTGATCAGATTTGGGAGGAGCCAGAGGTCCTTTCTCCAAACCATGTTGCTCCAGCTGTCCGGGCGTCGCCGGATAAGCTGAGCAGCAAGCCTCAGAATCCGATGAACCGAGGCATGTACTCTGCCAAGCCTCTGAACCGGTTTGAGATACACCGCAATCCCCCATCGCAGTCTCGCAACCCTCGGTACACGACAAACTCTCCCTCGCCAACACCAACGCCTGAACACCCAGTGGAGAGGAAGAACGGGATGGAGGTCCGTGGTGGTGATATCCGGGCGGCCACCAGCAGGAGGCTCAAGGACCGCAGCTCCAAGCTCCCGGAGCCGACCGCCGTCAGCGACAGCCCCGGACGGCCTATTGTAAGCTTTGATGCTAACTGGAAAGCCCCGGACGAGTCCACTGATGTCAACCCAGCCCAAACCTCGTCGGTCAACGACCGTGGCCAGCCAGGCTACCAATCTGTGGACATCCCTTCTATCGCTGTGGCAGAGGACAGTGCGCCGCAACCACGGCAGACGCCACACGCGGGTGTGCCATCAATCTCTGTAGCGGGGCCTGACGATACGCCGAGGAGCTCGGTCCCTACAATCGACGTGCCCACCATCGCCGTGGATGAGACGCCGGACAATAGCAGTGTTCCTGGTATTGTGACACCCGACGACAAGCCGGCAAATGGAACACGTCCGCTGCCGAACCCTGGAGTCCCCGGTTCTCACGCCCGCAGAGTTCAGCAACCACGAGGTCACTGGTCGCCTGCGCCCGGGGCCACGGGACGCGTGACAGCAACCTGCCACGAGTGTGGTTTCCCAATCGAAGGACGGTTCGTGGCGCTGGCGGGATCCCCTGAGCGGTTCCATCCACAATGCTTCCGCTGCTTCACTTGCGGGACCAGCCTGGAGGCCATGGAGATCAGCCTTGAGCCAGACCATGTCCGAAGCCAGCGTGTTGAGAGGATCCGGCTTCGCGAAGCAGGGGGGGTGTTGGAGGAGTTGCCTGGGATGACAATGGCGGAGGATGGAGACGACCGTCTTCGTTTCTACTGTCACCTCGACTGGCACGAGTTCTTTGCGCCGCGTTGCAAGCACTGCACGACACCAATCATGGGCGAGCACATCGTGGCACTCGGCCAGCACTGGCACTATGGCCACTTCTTCTGCGCCGAGTGCGGCGACCCGTTTGAGCATGGCATGACGCACATCGAAAAGGACGGCTACGCGTGGTGTATCAACTGCCAGACGAAGCGCACCGAGCGACGGGCACCCAAGTGTAAGAAATGCAAGGTGGCCGTCATCGGGCAGTACATTCAGGCACTGGGAGGCGAGTGGCACGAGCACTGCTTCCGCTGCGCCAAGTGCCAGGGGGGATTTGACGACGGACAGATCTTCCCCAAGGAGGTGCAAGGAGGGATGGTGGTTCTCTGCACGGCGTGCCGTACACGGGAACTGAAGTCATGATTTATGTGTTTTTGAATAATGTTGGAGTTATTTTGGCGTCCGGTAGGATTAGGGTCGGTAGGATGACTAGAGCGAAGTAATGTTTGGAGTCACGAAAGAGGCATTGCCACACTCACTGTGCGATATGGTCTTGAAACATGAGTGCAGTTGACGGAGTCAAAGGACCTTGGTCGTGAGATTTGTCTGTAAAATACCGGAAAATTGCGTCGGCCTCTCCTATCCTTCCGATATACACAGCCTCGTGAGGCTGTCTTCGGTCACGCGAGAAAAGCGCCGCCCTGCAGTCCCGTTGCCTAACGCCTGTGCCCGCCCTCCTTAAAACAAACCGCCACCGACCTGCTCCTGGTGCACTTCGAGGCTATCGCCGTCGGCCATCTCGAGCTGGGAGAGAAAAGAAGTGTTAGTGAGTCATCCGTTATTGTCTCGCGCAGAGGCCGGAGTGGTTGCGACCAAAGCCGGGATGAATACGTACAGCGTCGGGAGTGTCGGTGGGCTGGACTCGCGTGCCGTCGAAGAGGAACCGGACGGAAGTGATGCTCTTGCCTTGGCGCTCGCAAAAGGCGTTCATGAGCTTCTCCAGCTTGGTGCTGCGCTTGATCTTGAAGAAGACCTCGTTGTTGTTGTCGGTCACTTTGATGTTCAGGTGCTCGCTGTTGGCGGGAGCCTCCTGCTGCTCGGGGGACGTTCGTCCGTCGTTCTCGGCAGACATGGCGGGTGTTGGTGCTTTTGGGGTCTGTTGGTTCCGTTGGCGACGGGAAGAGTGCGCGGATGGCTGGAACGGCGTGCGACGTGTGCGGGATGCGAAGCGCGAGGGCGAGGCAGTGGTTGCAGGTGGTGAGTTGACGCGATGGACTTTGAGTTGGGTGAAGGCGGCGGTCGAAGGCGCCGAGAAGTGGGGAGCGCGGCCTCTGATTGGATGGCGAGGCGGAAGTCGGAAGAACGTGCTAACAGACGGCACAGCAGTGCGTTTTCCAGCGCGAGATTCACTGTCAGGCAGCCCTTGGCGCTGCAACAGGGAGCTGGTGGGGAACCAGTGGGCCTCGGCCAGTGGGCGTGAGTCGCTGTCAGCTGAGGTGCACTAACAGCGGGTCGTGAGGCTCCATCGCAGACTCGCACTCCCCGGGCCTTGCGCAGAGGGTACTCTCATGACATCAGCATCCCGAGTTCCAACGCTTCGTTCCTCTTGTTTGCCGTCTATTGCGATTACCACGAAGCCAATTACTGGGAAGAACAGGGCAAGGGGTCAATCATGGTCCGTCACATGCGGGTTTCTTAGCCATCGAGACCTGTACCGTACTGACCACGCGGCTGGCCACAGGCATCGCCGAAAAGCGATGTAGAGGCAAAGCCGCCTTGTCATCCACGTGCAGTGAGTTTTCACCGCTTCATGTTCTCGTTGGAGAATTCAAAACTGATGACCGTGGGGTCCAGTGCGCAATCCAAGGTATGGGTGGTTTATGCAGACGTTGCCAGCCACCATTGATACGTGATTGGCATGCTGATCGAGAGCAATCAGACTGCTTGACCCGGAATAGCTACAACGAGGCCAAGTGCCAGGACGCCGTCAAGGCGCTCTACGAGTGCTGCGAGGGCTTCTATCAGCGCTACGGCGACGAGGCAACTAGCCCGAGCTGTCCCAAGCCGAACCTGCTGCGCCTAAAGATCAAGCAGCAAAAGGAGGGCCAATAACGGCCGTCGATACAGCCATGGTGGTCGGTGGTGGCATGTGGCTCTCTTCGTAGCTGTGTCCGCCAGCATCGTGTAAACTCAGGCAACTGGTATGAAGAGGGCCGAAATATATTCTAGGCGATCATTGAGCGCGCGAGAGATCCCCATGGGACCTGAACAAGCATTGGAGGGTCTTGTTCCGAGACTCTAATATGAATGCCGATGACATTATAGAGAAGAAGAGGAGAAGAAAAGGACGAGAAAAATCGCACGGAGTACCCACCGAATATCAATCATCGCGGCGGACCGCTTTAGTGCATATCGTAATACACAAGTAGCCTAAGGTACAGTACATGCGCCTGCGCGCCTAAACAACCACTCTGCGCTAGCGCTGGTATCCTTGCACTAAAGCTCGACCGCGCCAGTCCACCAGCAAAAACAGAGGCGCTGCACCTTGACGTAACATATTCCATCGCCACAAACACCACCGGCGGCGCCGACGACTGCGACGGCCGAGGTCGATCGACGCAGCTGCGTGAGCACCAGCGACATCTGGTGTCACGGGGGAGCCTGCATTGACTGGCCGCGGGGCATGCGGAAGCGCTCCAAGCCTGTGCCAAAGTCAAGACTCTGACAGGCAGCCTTGCTGGTCATAGCTCGCCCTACGAAGCTCATTGCGGCGCAACTCTGACCGCCTACCAGAAGCTTGTTTGCGGGCTTTTCCTCTCGAACGGGGGAGATGGAGCCAAAGAAGGAGGAGGCCGTGCCGAAAGGCATCACCCCTGGTCCTGAGGTCGAAGAGTTCGCCAATGCTCTGGACAGCTGTCTTGCGCCCGGCTTGAGCGTGCCCGAAAAAAGAGCTCGTGTCTTGGACCTTCCACGGAAGTACCACGAGAACGCGATCCGACGACTCATACAGAAGAAGCCAAAGCGTGTGCGCGATGGCCAGGACGATGTTGACATGGACGTGGACGAGCAGGAGCCTGCCCCAGTTGACCCCAGGGAGCTCAGTGAAATAAAGCAGCTGGAGAGGGAAGTGCAGACATGGGACCTCGTCCGCCGACTCCTCCCCCTGAGATATGCCGAGTCACGCCCCCCGAAGCCTTCTCTTTTCGCTCCGGTGGAAACGCCAGCCACACAGGCAACGACGCTACACGATTTCATCGAGACCGATCCTGTGCTCAAGGAGCGACGCGCTGTTCTTCAGTGGTTGCAGACAAATGCAGCGTCTGGCCCGGATATCGACGAGTTGGCACGCGAACTACAACAAAACGCCGACCGTGGCGACATCATCGCCCACGGCTGGCTTCACACCCGCTCCAAGATCAAGCTGAGGAAAAGCATGACGGCGTGGCCACATTTGCTGGATCGACAGTCTCCCAACGTGGCGACATCTCATGTCAACTCGGATGGAGCGCCACTCGTCACTCACTTGGACCCCGACGCCGTGACCCGCCAAGGTCGCAAGCTCGAGCCCCAAGACGAATACTTTGAGCGTGCGATATGGCTTGGCTGTTTTGAGCACCTCCGCCGGGGCAGCAGCCTGCAGACCATCCGCGACTGGTGCCAGGAACGGACGGAAACGTGGAGGGCGATTTCAATGTCCGGCATGCTGCTACCCGTGGACGGCCAGGAATCTACAGCAGACGCTCCTCCGACGTCGCTGGCACTGTGGCGACGCATGTGCCTTAGCTTGGCCCGTGGAGGTGGCACAGACAACTATGAGCGCGCGGTATACGGCTTGTTGTCGGGAGACATTACCAGCGTCGAGAAGGTGGCCAAGAATTGGGACGACTTCTTGTTTGCCAACTACAACGCTCTCCTCCGAACTCAGATCGACACATTTCTGCTGGGACAGTGCCCTCCTGACATGGCGTCGAGCCTGACGCAGTCATTTCCATCATTTGATGCCATTCAGTTCCACGGCGATCTGGAGAGCATCGAGAAGAAGCTGGTTGCGACGCTAGAATCCCAAAAGAGCACAATGGAGGAGGCACTGGAGCCGAACAAGGCGCTGCAGGCTTCCTTGATCGCACATGATATTGACCATCACCTTTACAAGCAAGCGTTAGTCATGACTGACGACGCGAATAGGGGCGAAGAACGTTCTCTGCTGCTCCCTCGGATACTATCTGACCAAGGGGCGCCTTTCAGAGAGAAGTTCTTCGGCCTGGAGCAGCGCGACGGCCTTCGAATAGTTTCCCACATCTACGTGCTCATCGCTCTGATGCGACAATTCGATGCCCTGGAATGCAAGCCGAGCGACCAAGCTATAAACCCACGCTGGCGCTATTGCCAGGAGAGCATCATTGCAGGATATACGGCGTATTTGGCACAAGCCAATCTACAGGAGCTGATTCCGCTGTACTGCTCAGTTCTGCACGCCCCCAGACGATACGAAGTCTTGAGTTGGAATATGATTGAGGAGCACGACGCCGCCAAGCGCATGACGCAACTGAAACTCATCAAACGGGTTGGCATCGACGTCTTGATGTTTGTCGAGACGCTGGCGAGGCTCGTGTTTGAGGACCTCGACCACAACAACGACACGTTCGTCGCCAAGGAGTCGTTTAGCATTCTCCTGGATGGCCCGCCGACGGCGCGGCGCGGGCGAGGCATCCAAGCCGACTTCTTTGGTGACGACGAAGCGGTCATTTCGGCCAAAGATGAGCATGTCATTCGATCATTGGAGTGGCTGTTGCAAGTCCAGGTTGCTTGGCCTGAAGTCTTGCGCATTGGAGCCCAGGTGTACAAGTTTTTCTTGAGTAAGTTGCATCAACAGTATACTCGCTCAAAATCAGGAGTGCTAATGGTTTCGACAGGAAACACGCACCTACTGGCAGTGCGAAAGCTCATGGAGCGGGTGCAATTCGAAGCAATTCTGCAAAATGTGACCGCCGACCAAGACATTCCAGACATGGCGATGCTTGATGACGTGGAATTTTGGGCTCAGCAGCTCGAACAGCACGGCATCGCCAGCGCACGACCGGGGCAGGTCATGGCTGATGCACGTAACTACCGCGAACTCGAGTGTCTGGCCAAGGCGCTGGACAGCCTGGAAACGATGGGCTCCCTGATGGAGCTCTCCTCAGAGTACGTCGAGGAGCTACAGCCGACAGACGGCGGGACTAACGAGAGCAGGGCACCATCCGGAGACCGCAAGTTCTGGAGCGGAGTGGGCGACGCTGTCATAGTGATGAAGGACAGGATGCCGCCGCTGCTTCTGAACAACTGGTTGCTGACAGGCATCGAGGGTACGTCGTCGTGGTTGAATAAGCCTATTGTCGCGAAGCTTGCTGACGAAGAGACAGGTGGCGATGAAGAGCTCGGTGAACTACGGCAGGCATATCTGCCAGAGACCATGCTGGCGTTTGTGAGCGGCCTCCACTACGCGGGCACCGGCCTATCTCGCGACAACCTGCTGGAGTGCATGGAACTGGCAGGCGTCGTAGCGCAGCGAAACTCGGAACTGGCCAAGGTCTTTGTCAAGGCAGGCCGGATGACGGAGCTGGTGGAGGCGTTTGCCGCCGCAAGCAAGGCGCTGGCCGTTGCAACGGGGGAGAAGAGGGCGACGGGTTCTAGCAGCAAGAAGATGCGGGAGATGGGCTGGTCGCGCGACCTGTGGGCTATCAAGCAGTGATGGGGAGAGGGAGGTCGACTGCATGTACGATGGACTAGGATAGGCAACGGGGGAACGGTGCACATGCGTGTTTTGTCCGATAGATGGATGACAGAGGAGGCAGCCAGTGGATAAGATACCCCACGCAGGGAGGCCAAGACTTGACGATGCAATCTGCGGTGCGGGACGCGAGAGAAACTGATGCAGTGGATGCACGAGGTTATTATATGTGTGCACGTCCTCGTATCCAACGGAGCTGAGGTCACCACAGGCGGGCCGAGAGCGGACCCACCCCCACGCTGACCTCAAGCTCACCACCAACACCAACATCAGCCTCAGCCTCCATGTTCCTCCTTCAACATCCACCCATCATCCCTCCGCGCCTCTCCCTCGCCAGGCCCTCGCCCCTCCCCTCGCCTGCCCCGCAATGACGAGCTTCCCGCCCGCACTGCACGCCTCCACGCCGCCCGCGCCGCCCCCCAAGCCCGCCAG